>MJUU01021803.1:22921-66621 GCA_002080025.1 Modiolus philippinarum
TATACAATAGTTGGTTACCGAGTCTTTAATAATGTCGAAACAAGCTTGCCAGTTTATTTTCGAAGGTGGGCGATATTTAGGCCCTTTTCTAAAGAATCGTCTAACTTCTTTGTCTACAATAATGCTCAAGTCCCCCGTTAATATATGCCCACAAGGGTCATAGCGATAAGGCGAAGTGGAACAGTCACAGCTGCTAGGGTAGTTCTTCTCGAAATTAGCATCACAGGTAATAGAAGAGTAATTGAAAAACATACTTCTAGTAGGTTTTTTGTAAGTAAAGGAGATGACAGGCATATCCTGATTATCAAAATAAACTGGAACAAGTTTTTGAACATCCGGGTCCCGAAAAATGCCTGCAATATCGATCAAATCGATACCCCTATTAATATATTTAATTTTCAAAAATTGTTTTTTGTGTTCATTCGGTTTGTCGATTCTAGGATAAAGTCGATGGAAGCAAAAAGCGTCGATAATTTTAGAACATTCGTAGAGCGGACTATTAACAGACATTGTATCACATTCTAGAGAGATTTTATAAAGATGTGTGACAGGTATAGAACAAAGTTTAGTGAACAAACCATGCCGCCCATTGTTTTTGAAAACAGTATATAGATCTTTAACACTGATGAGGTTTTTACGTTTGTTTTTTATATTATAATTAACTCTTCGGCCATGTGACCTACGATGTCGTAACTTCGGAGAAGAAATACCCATGATGTCAATTGAAGCATGCTGAGAAATGTTACCCTGACCCATGATGTTGTCATTTAACCCTAATGGGTAAGCTGTCTGAAGTTTTTTGATCCACGACAGTTCACTTTCCCTTCTAGATCTTACGAACTGTCTCTTAGATTGATCGGGGGATTTTTCGACAAGTTCTAAAGGCTGCACTTTAATGTATTTTCTGTCGTGCTTATAAATATTGCAGTGCTGATAAATGTATGAACTAAATTTCTTAGGAGAAACCATGCGATACATGTGTTCCTGGGTACGTCGTTGTAATGGACGCCCAGTTTCTCCAACGTACTGGATTCCACAGCCTGGCTTAGTTCAGGTAATTAAATAAACCAGACTGGATGTTTTTCAGGAGATATCAACGGGGAATTTGATGGTAAAATTCCTGCCATTGACAGTAGATTTTACAGTATTCTCCTGGACCAGGCGAGGACAAGTGACACATTTCCTGGCGTCGCACTTCAAAATTTTAGAAAATCCACGATTACATTTGTTGTAAATGGAGGCTGTAGTGAATTTAGATTTTTGTATGGATTGGCATATTTTAGATATCTTTAACGGTGTCAATCTGACTACAGGATTAAGTGCTGGAAGAGGTAGAGTAGTAAGATGAGAGTTTGATGAGTGTGTAATCGTGGATTTGATACAGCGTTCTTTTAAATTATTCAAATTTTGTACCATGAGCGTCAAAAATATTTCCACCTTTACAAATTACTGCAAATCATGACACTGCAACTATGAATTGACGGTCATTGCTAATGCCTTCCGTAATCGGTTAAAAAAAACGTCTTGATAAGTTGGACTTTTTTCTAGTTTGATTTTTACTGGTTCTTTTTGTGTATTTATTTTTTAGCCATTCACCACACATAGGGGAAGGGTTTGGATTCAAGAAAACGAGTCTAACCCCGCCGCAATTTTTGCGCCTGTCCCAAGTCAGGAATATGTTGGTCATTTGCTTGTCCTTGTCTTCGTTTAAAATTTTAGTTTCTTGATATTTGGGTTATTGGATGTGATTTTCATTACTTTATTCACTTTTTTTTACCTTTTTGGGGCTATTTAGGGCTTGGTATATGGTGTGAGGTTCTTCACTGTGTTGAAGACCGTACGGTCACCCTAGATGCTTTGTTTTGGGTCGTTTTAACCTGGATATGAGATGTTGTCTCCCTGACATTTACCCTATATCCTTTCTTTTTCATATTTATAGATATTAATAAATGATTTATTAATATCTTTAAATCGTACACTATTTTAAATATCTATAAAGGAATTGTAAATATCAATAATTCATTTCTAAATATCAATAAATCATTTTTAAATATCAATAAATTATGCCGTATTTATTGATATCAATAAATGCTGATTTAAAGATATTTTTAAATATTTATAAATATCTTTAAATGATTTATTGGTATACCTAATTATATATTGATATTTATAATTCATTTAAAGATATCAATAAATAGGGAATAAATTTACACAAAGGCTTTCCATAATTTACAGTGACACATAAACTTAGTAAAGAGTACTTGACTGGATATAATTTATTTTTTACAGCTCGTTCATGGACATGCTATCGATATACACCAGCTGATAAAAGGACAATAGCGAAAAAGAAAGGAAACCACAGATCTGTCTGTAAATGGAGCTTAGGTAGAATATTTACAAATGGAAATAATAAGAACTATCCAGGTTGTGGAACATGCTGGTGTTGTCAAGGTAAAGTTAAAAAGCGTGATGACACTTTATGTTTTATATCCAAGTAATTATTGTAGTAGAATCCGTCATTAACGCTGACAAAACGGTTACCTTAAAAAAAATTCTTTTCTGCACCTATGAAGTACGTGTTAGTATGAAATTACAAATACTGATAGAGAATCTCAATGGGTTTCCAGTATTGCGTTTTTTTTGGATAAAAATGATAGAGGTGATTAAATACTTCCCTTTTGTATATGTTGTTGTGATCATTTTAAATTAATCATACCTTAAAAAACCATCATAATCTCATTGCTGGAGGATGAGAAAGGCAAAAAATGCATTCCACTTATGTATATAGATAATAGTGTTGCATACAGCTCTATATAATGTGAATGATAATGTGCTCACCTTACCAGCACATTATCATTCCACTTATGGACCATGTGACAATATAACAGTTATCTACTGTTTGTTAGTTAGGACACCGGGTTATGTAAAGGGGAGAGAGAATGACAATTCCCCCTTAGCACATGGTATCAATATTCATTCTACGCTTAAGCTAAAGTAAGTGAGAACCGAACCGTCAGTCTGAAAAGAACAATCCAAGGACAATGGCAACGTCGGAAAAACAAAGAAACGTAGACATAACATGAGGACATAAATTCTTATCTCAGCATTCGAATTCCTGTATTTAAATAAGCCTTATTCATTTACTCTATATTTGGTTATAACAAAAAATATTCGTTTTTTTTCGTAAGTTACTTTAATATATAATTATACTTGTTGGCTGTCTTTTGTTGGAAAATGTGTCGCAAAAATGTGTCTCTTATGTTCGTGACCGTTCCAAACGCTTCATTAATTACCTTAATAACGCTAAAAGAATTGTGAATTTCTATAATATTGACCGTACTATGAGATACTACGAAAAATTCTTCAGATTTGTTTTTGATAAAGACAGATCACAACAACAATAGATCTGTTAGATTGCTTGTGAGCCATATTTTGATAGGGAATCTGCTTCGTTTAAATCGGTGTCATATTTCTGTACTATTTTGCAATTATGAAACAACGGCAGTATAATACCGCCGTGAAATATTCCTGAATTTATCTACTTTCATTCGTGAACCTGGCTATCCACATCTTCCTTTACTGTCGTGAACAGCCATAAAATTCCTTGAGAAACGGATATAACTCAGACTTTTTTTAAAAAAAATCACTCAGCAAACTACCTGCATGAAAGTAGCGAATCAACTGTGAAATTTACACTCCATACGCAGTAGAAATAGACAAACTGCTGCTTAGAAAATTAAAATTGCCATAATTTAGATTACAAACGTTAATGTGGAACAAAAAATCAGAGTACGAAGTTGAATAAGTAGTCGCTTTAATTCCAAGCTCATGAAGATAGAGCTGAAGAACACATTCTGTGTTTGAGATATATAAACTTCATATTTCCTTTCTTATGATGGCGTTCACCGATTCAGGAAACGATTTATGGGTGAACGCAACACCCCTGTTTTTTATTTGTCCGAGGCAGTTCGTTTACTTCCTTCAATAAATTGGTGAAAATAGATTTCGATTTTATAGAGTGTACTCACCATATGTTCCTTATTATCAATTTAAAAGACTTTTGAATAAATAGGATATTGTGTTATATTATAGAAAAGTGTAAACGTACATGTGTTGGTAATACTATGTGTAGAAACGGAAAATGTAGATGCCAGAGAGGATTTAACTGGAATAGAAAGAAAAAACGCTGTATCCGTAAGTACCGTATTACTGTTCTGTATTTTTATTAGAAAATGTGGGATAACGTCGCCCGTTCATAACGTTTCCATTACAAAAAAATACTACTGATTTAAAAAATCTTCCAAGCTAGAAATACAATTTAAAAACATAAAGTCATGAGAAGACTGGATATACAATATTTCAATCTATCCCCTTTTGTATAAGAATAAGAATATTTTATGTTTACATAAATGACAAAATACGACATAACTTAAATTGAAAACTGCTAATTTAATAAAATTACAAATTAAATAGGTATAATAATAAAAAGCTCTTTTAGCATAAAAGATGTGGAATTTGATCTTTGACTTAAAAGGATGCATTTTCTGGGAAGATGAAGGTCTTAACAAGATGATATTTATAACAATGTAATACAAACATACACTATATGTTTTCAGCTCGTTCATGGACATGCTATCGATATACGTCATCTGATAAACGGAAAATAGCTAAAAAAGGAGGAAACCATAGATCTGTTTGTAAACGAAGCTTGGGCAGAATATTTACGAAGGGAAATAATAAGAACTATCTAGGTTGTGGATCATGTTGGTGTTGTCAAGGTGATAACGATAATGAAAATAATCTTAAAAGATAAGTTTACCTTATGTGAACTTGTACTCCTAGATCCCCCTTTTAGAAGTGGAGTAAATAATAATAGGATAATTCGTCCCTCCATCCGTTCGTCCGTTGAATTATTGAATGAATTATCATGAACTTTAAGCATAGTGGTAGGTAAAATAAGGTAGATGTGTTAGACCTATGCAGAATTTGTTTTGACTGAGTCGTAGTGTTTCTTTTAACAAGACTTGGGATTAGCCATTACAAAACAAACAAGTTCCGATATGTCTCTTATCAGTTTCTTTACCTGAGTCACTAGATAGATTTTCATGAAACTCTAACATAGTCTTTTTGATATTATCTAGATGTGCACCTCATATTTTAATTTTTTTTATTTCATGGATTTTTTTTTTAATTTTTGGAATCAAATTAGGGCGGGGGTATATATTAGTAAGTGTCATTCACAGTGTTTCCAGTTTAGGTTAGATTGTTATTGAATCGTGAATTTTGTTTTGCTTTTCTGTTTGCTGCGGACCGTTTTTTTCATTCATTTTAAAAGAATATTAGTCAAATAATTTTGTTCAATGCCTTTCCTGGAATGTCGTCATATTTAGGATTTGTTCATTTATAAATAATTCTTTCGGTTTTATTTTCCAGAGAAATGTAACCGTACATGTATTGGCAATACTGTATGTCGGAGAGGAAAATGTAGATGCAGGAAAGGATTCAGCTGGAACAGAAAGACAAAACGGTGTACAAGTATGTAACTTACTTAAGTTTTATATACGTTTGAAAGATAATGACAGAATATACCAATCAAATACTGTTTATTTAGAAATTACCACGTGTCAAATAAAATTCTGAAAGTTATTTGAAAAACAGGTTTTTTGTTGTGCCTATTTGAATTCTGATGGTCTTTTGAAAAAAAATACGTCGAACCGAGATTTCAGTTGTTCGTGAGGAATGGTAGTATTTAGCGTTGAAAAGTTGAAAGTTTTAATGCTGTATTAGTGTAAAAAGATGTCAATTAGATCTTTAGTTTTCAATATACGCATTTCTTTTGCATTGCTTCTTAAAAACAAGTATCACAATATTTTAAGGCAATCTACTACAGCTGTCAAGATTGAGAATAACAGTCTTGAGTACAACATTTCGGAGATCCAACGATTTACTGTTGGTAAATTTGTATAGGTATTTGTGTTATTTTGGTACCAATAACAAACAGGGAAGATCAGTTTCTTCATCTTTGGTCGATCTCCCAAGGGAAAGAAATCAGTAAGCAGCGTTGCAGCTTTGTTTATCTCAAAATACGAACTTTTTAATTATTGCAGTCCCTAAAATATCGCATTTTGCGGAAAAAACATCGCAATAACTAAAATATCCTACATGTACATCCAAAAGGCTACAAAAGGTTATCAACAAAAAAGGAATGTGTGATATCCTAACTTTGTTCCGCTATTATAAAAAAGGGTAAGTTTGCAATGTCGAAACTTTATTTAATAGGAATTTAATCATATGTGAAATAAGGCTATGTATGGAGATTGTTCAATAAATATTAGTTAATATTATTTATTGACATTTATAACATATTTTCTCACTTTTCTGGTTTTCTGATAATTTGCTTCCTTGACTTATTTAAACTGTTAGTTATCCAAATGGCATTTGTATTGCAACAGAGAAATAACACAAGTTTATTTTTTACATGAGATAAAATCTTTGTTGATTTTGTGTGTAACTTATTTAATATAATGGTCTTGAATTTGTAACCTACAAATGATTACCTCATTTTTTTTCTGTACCATTTCAAAATTTTATATTTGAAGAGAAATGCAAGCGTAAATGTCATGGCAACACTGTATGTAGAGGAGGTAAATGTAGATGCAAGACAGGATTGACCTGGAATAGAAAGAAAAGACGTTGTACAAGTATGTGTTTTAGAGTTCATATGACATCGATTTCATATGAAGATGGCAAACCATTGAAAATAATGCAAGCTTAATTAAAACGTTTGTACGGACCGTTGAATTTCTGAATTGGCTCAAGTCTAGAGTTAATTTTCCTATATCTTTCCGTTATATTCTTAAATAAGACCTGCATTTCCTCAACAGCTTAGACATCTAATTTATCTGTAAAATTAGCGTTAATTTCAAGGACACAAATAAAAATGTAACAAAGCAAAAACGTTATTTACAGAATTGAAATATGATTAATTTAGTTGTTAACAATCACCCATGTTCTTATGACATATATCAAATTTGTACTTGAAAAAAAAAACATTTAAATTCTCTCAGGATATATATCACTTATACAAGAAAACAAAACCAAATGTGATACGGAAAATATTAATTATGCATGGAAAGTTTATCGATTTTTCAATCTTAAGCACATAAAGTACATTTTTTCAATATTCTTTAAATAAAGTGATTGCAGTACCTTTCACAAGCACGTTGCCTTTGTGGTATCGTTTTTTTTTCTATAACTATAGTTTGACGCTTGTTACACGTATTGACCTTGTCATCGTGTCATTATTTTTTTTCTGTTTTGGGAGAAAGCATAAGGAACTTCGAAAGACACAATTTTTTTATGTAATGTCCTTTTACTGTTTTTGGTGTTTGAGAGGATACAGCTAATTCTATATATCAGATATTTCACATATCACAATTAACTCTACACTTTCGCTATGTTGATCTAATTATTCTTTATATAATACAGTTGTATCATCAGATTCAAGAAAAAAAATTAAGTATTTCATCAGTACTGTGATGATCATTTCTTTTGACTGTCTACGACCTTTCAATAACAATTACTGTTGAGTTGCTATCGGACACTATCGGAATGGAAAGGTAGTTTTGGAGCCACATAAAACCGGTTTAACTCACCATTTCTTTTGAAATGGCTGTACCAAGTGAGGACCATTGTGATTGAGATTTTATTTTGTATATATATATATATATATTTTCTGTGTTGCCGTATTATAATAGTGTTATTATTAGTTTTGTCTTTGTCAATGATGTTTTTGAAACAGATTTGAAATTGTGAGACATGTTTCTGCTTACAAAGATATAAAAGATATATTGTTTTTTTTTCGAACTTTTACCTAGCTCTTGTTTCAGGGCTAAAGAAGTAACATGTTTTATGCATTATAATTGGTTTGCCTGAGGGTTAGGGAATGAAATTTGCAAATCAGACACAAACATATCTTTAATAACGTCATCTTTACTTCTCAATAACATTGAGTTGCCATCGGAAATTACCACAATTTGGGGGTATTTGGCGCACCATAAAACCGGTTTAACCCACCATTTCTTTTGAAATGCCTGTACAAAGTCAGGACACTGCGGTATCCATTTTTTCCGGTGCTTTCAACCTGGTATGTCTTTTTGTGTCGTGGGATTTGGCTCTTGGGAACTCTTTTCGATAATTTTGTTATTACCCCTATTGACACTACGTATATCCAAGGTTTTGTTCTTTATATATATGAGGAAATTAAGAAATCTAAAGTGAATATCTTCTATTTTACATTTACTTTACTTATTATTGAATCACTCAAATTTTAAGTCCGGTTGCAAGATCGTTTTTGATATGCCATGACCATGTTAGTAATTGCCCAAAATAGAGAAACCAGTTCTCTGATAATACCACTTTTGGAGGCAATGTATAGTTATGTTCATGCAACAATCAAAGTTGGTTCAAAAACAAGATGTAAGCATTAAACACAATAGTAAGAAATTCAGGGAACGGTAAAACGACGCTTGGGAAGAATATCAAGGAAAGAATTTTATAAAAATATTGAGTTTGTTGCATGGCTCATATTGTCAGGGCAACTTTTTTTTGTGAATACAAGGATATAGTGCGTTTTGGCATATTCAAAACTTTTTTGTTTATAAACCGAATTCAGATTTAATTGACTTTAACGGTTTCTATTGTAATTTGTTGAGATAGTTCGTTAACATAGATATAAAAATTAGATATTTTCAACACATAGCAGTTCTCAGTGAGTATTTTGCAATTTTGTAAACTTTTAAACCATGTCGAGATGCTGTATGAAATCTCAAATTGCAATTTTTTTTTTATCACTTTTTCATATTGTGTATTTTAGAGGGATGCAAACGTAAGTGCCGTGGTAATACTACATGTATAAGAGGAAAATGTAGATGCCAAAGAGGATTCATCTGGAAAAGAAAAGCCAGACGTTGCATAAGTATGTTCTTTTTATCAGTATATGTATATTTTTGCTATATAAATTTTTAGCTCTTCACCTTTTGAGAGAAATCTTGTAAACTACATGAAAAATAGCAATGTATAATAATAATCCGTCAACATATTACAATTAAATTTTGCTATAGCTAGATAATTTTAGTACATTTTCTTCTGTAAGTATGGGATCATAATCTGTTTATGTTGAGTTTGGTCATTCTTTTGAAATTTTGCAGTCACCAAGATTAATTTGAGAAATATTCATGTTGAAGGGAATTGTGTGTTTCGATACTAATTCTCTGCTCGAATGTCCACTTTAATAAATGAATAATAATTATAAATATTCCATGGGCTGGAATACACCCCCTTCGTGAACCCCACTTCCGAACCCAACGAAAATATTATGAAACGTAAGAGGAAGCACCCTGGACTACAAAAAGTTCCCTCAAGGTCAACTTTGATACCATAAAAATATGTTGATAAACAGCAGAGACGCCGTGAAGACCGTGATTGACGATTTTTAAAAAAGGGACCAAAAGAGATATCTAAAACAAGAATTACAGAGTCGTGTTCCACAAGAGATTTGTCATGGATGATTTGAGGACAAAACCTTATGGCTTATAAACTGTACAGGCAGTTTTTGGATGACCCTTGACTGCTTTGTGTCGGAGAAAATAAAATATTTACATGTTCTGTAATAATTTTTTATTTCATAAATAAAAATAGAGGTAAGACCTTCAAAACATATGAAAATAAATTTTATAATGGGGGTTACGATGAAGTGGGACAAATATAGAATAAAAAAAAGAATAAGGTGTAGAGTTACGTATGAGAGAAAGACCAAAACTAAACAGGAAAACAAATTGATAGAAAACAATACTAGGGTTTGGAATAGCTGCATACAACAAGCAAGAAAGACAATGCAAACAATGTAATATAAAAGCACGGAAGCCCAAGCTTAGGAAATGCAATTTATGAGAATCCGTAGGTATGGAACAACACAAAACATGGTTGAAGAAAATGCTTTCATTATAATCAAAGACAAAATCAGTTCAGATTCTTGAAATTTGTTGTGAATGGAAGGGTAAAAATAGTGTGTTTTTGGCATGTTCCTAACTTTTATGTTGATTTTCAAAATTCACTAGCTTATGACAACAGTGCTGTTCTCGGACAACGCATGACAGTAGTTGTAAGAGCAGTTTGCCAGTTTCACAAAAGACATGTATGTAGTGTTGTTCGACATTCAGCAAAGAATTCCGCTCAAACCGGTGCTAGGGGCCGTCTTGAACTTACTATGAGGTATGAGCAAAGCTCTTTGTTGAAGGCCTCATGGTGACTTCAAGATGAAGAACAACGTTTATCGTTCCTTTGCTTGGTTCTACCTTGTATTTGTATGGACTTTGTCTGATGTTCATAAACTCCACATCCTTTCATTTTTATTTTTTTTGTTTTAGAGAGATGCAAACGTAAATGCATTGGTAATACTGTATGCATTAAAGGAAAATGTAGATGCAAAAGAGGATTCACATGGAATAGAAAAGCCAGACGTTGCACAAGTATATTTTTTTCTTATATGCATATTTTTGTTGTGTTATATTTTAACCCCTCTCCATCTTCTGATAGTATATCTAGAAGCAAAGATACAACATATAACAGCAATATTGTGTTGTAATAAACAATTTAATATATTTTCTTCTGCAGATATGGTTTTATCATTCTACTGAGATTTGAATGGAATTTAATGTTTCTGTTTCCGGCCTTTTTCATGGTATTTTAGGGGCGTTTTCTGTAATAACTCAATATTAACTTCCTTATTGCGTTTTCTGTTTCAATCCTTGAAAAATTTGCAATCGGAAATAATTAAATTAGATGCATTCATAGTAAAGTAGAATTGTGTATTTTGATGTCTATTCTCTCCTCGAACTTCCACTATATGAATAAATAATTATTCTAATTCATTAAATGTCTGAATCAAAAAGCTTGCGTTCCACTTTCTGAAATTATTTGGAGCCATCCCACACGGCATACTGAAATGATAATGATCCACACACCGCCCGATAAATCCAGAAACCCTAGATGTTATGTTCGTTTTATCTTTTTAAACATTTTTGAAATCGGAATTGAAAATGAAGTTTTTTAAAAAGGATTAAATTATATATTGCTACTTTGTACAGTTCTGGTCCTGGGAGTTTTAGGAATATTTCAAAAATGGTAAAACCCAAAATAGCAAAAATGTCCTGTTAATAGAAATAAATTCGAAAACCATTGTAGCTATGTTAAATTTAAAATCAATCTTCTTGAAAATGTGGGTAATAACATTAACACTGATCAGAATGGCCAAGAGCCGAAGTCTGAGAGACAAAAAAACTTATAAGGTGGAAAACACCTGCAAAATTGTCGACCACAATTTCAGGAGAATGTCAGACTGTAAATACTAATTTTTGCAATCCGTTGGTAGAAAATAAAACCGGTGGTTTCTAGGTAAAAAAATTTAAAAATGAAAGTTTGAGAAAATTATTTAAAAAATTCATTTTTCAAATACAAAACATAGTTGAATGGTAGAATTCGAAAATAAAGTAGTCTTTTGAGATTTTAGGAAATTTATTGCAATCGGCACTAGAAAAAGTAAATCCAATTAGAGAAAAATCATTTTTAACTTTGTGAACTATTTTGTATATTAGCTAGATAGATCTGTAAAAATAACGTTTTCTATCACACTGCCAGAAAATTTGCTCCAAACAAAATGGGCTCTGATTCTTTGTATTTACAATTATCTTTTGTACCTATGAGTATGCCCAAATAGAAGATTACATTCGACACTTTTGAAAAAATCACCAGTCTTAGGTTAGACCCAAATAAAAATCTAATAAGCTTATTTTGGCATCCCCAAACCATTAAGTTCAAAAGTGCACATGTAATTCACATAGACAGCCATAGGTGTGAAAGCGAAATCTTGGGGTTGTTGTTTGCATGATTGCCCAGATAAAAATTCAAAAGATTGATGCGGTATATGTAATACGTTTTCAAATGACTAAATACCAAACTTACTGTGAATTTACATTCTGCATGTGCGCATTTCGACAACTTATGCCTCTTCAGTGTAGATAAAATCTAAATGTTTGGAAGACCATAAACTCAAGCAGTTCTATTACAAAATTAAGCACCTTAATCCTCAACTATATAAGTTCTACTGGATGGCGAAACCGCCGTCAATTTCTTTGAAAATGCATTTACAATAATGGGAATCTAAATCTAGTTTTTTGTTTTTTTTCACCTTTGTAGTTTTTGCTTTTTTTCTTTTTTAAGTCTCCCATACATAGTTTGGGAGACTTGTTTTTACTCAGGTGTTTTTATTTCTCTCTTCTTCGCCACTGAACTTGTCCAGAAGTTTTCTCGAAGAATACTGGATTATGAATTATGAAACTTCACAGGATGATGGATACCCATCCTGCAGGGTGCACTTGGGTCTTGAAATTTTCCAAATAGCTACCGTTGCCATAGACCCGGTAATAAGGCGGGAAAATTAAAAGTGCTCCATATTTGATGAAACTTTACAGATGGCTTTTCTATATTGTGCGGAACTAAAAAAACAAGCTAGCTCCTGTGTCCATGGGAGGTTTGGGAGACTTTTGTGTTTGTTTCTAAACACAGGAACCCTAGTTGTTCTTTTGTGTTCTGTTTTTTTTTTTGTTGTTGACCAAATCTTACTTACATAAATTGATACTAACATTTCAAATATCTAAACACACATAATAGTTTTTGATGAGCTGCCACCCTTTTTGAAATGTAATGTTATTGATCTGAGGTAAGAGGATAGGTTTAATATTTTCCTCTCCATTGTGTTACGAATGCTTGGGAGCTAAAGAGTATTTCTTTCGTAGAACTTTTGCAGCTGTTTTAATGTTTTCACCTGTTTTCAACGTTCAGTAATAATAATGTTATATACAGGAAGCATTTTCTAACCAATTATGATGGAAGTAAAAACAATTCAATTGGGAAACAAATATTCTAAAAACTGTTAAACATAAAATATACCAAATTGAGTGATATGTATTATAATGACATCTTTTCTTCCGTCTTTTTTTTTTGCTATTTGTAAGTATTAGCTTGTCTGTAATATCTCACAATAAAAAAGAATAAGTAAACTATAAACTCATCAAATGTCTTTCAGATGATATAGAGGATGAATCAGAGGAGCAGGAGAAAATAGTATGTGAAGATCGCACAGCTACAATTCGTTGTCGTGGAAGAGGGAACAAGATTAAAATACTTCAGGCAACTTTTGGTAGAACTGATGCAGCAATATGTAAACATACTCATATAAAAACAACTTCCTGCTCGTCAAAATCACCGTTTCCCATTCTTAGAAAGAAGTGTAATGGATTAAAGGCTTGCTACATAAAAGCAACAAGCAAACTATTTGGAGATCCATGCTTTGGGACTTATAAATACCTGAGTGTTAAATACACATGTGAAAGTAAGAATATTTTATACTTTAAAAACAGTGTCTCACTAAATAAATACATTTATTGGTAGAAATATCTTTGTGGATGTTTTCAGCAAAAAATGACTATTTCAGGGTATGCCATTGCCATCATTTGGCTTTCGGCGTTCTTCGTTCGTCGTCAGTCTACATGCACTTTTCATTCAAAGATAATCTCTTCTGAAACAACTTGGCAAATTTAAAACAATAGTCCATGGTTGATTTTCTCTAACAAAGATATTCGATAGGTCCCTACTCCATCTAAGATGGTAACGATCGGGCACCAACTACTTGAAACTACTTGTCCAATTACAACCAAACTAAGTCACAAATGTCCTTATATTGTCCCTCCCAAAAGAGTGTAAGGGAGGTCCATAATTTATCCAAGATTGTCGCCAGCAGGGCACATAGTTTAAAATTTGACAATACGGAAAACACACACGTTCAAAGATCTGATAAACTACTTGACCAATTAAAGCAAAACTTAGTCACAATGGTCCCCAGACGGTCCCTTCAAGAAAGGGATTGACGGGCCCGAAAACCTCATCCAAGCTGTCCATAGATGGTTCCTTCCAAAACAGGTACAAGCAGGTACGACCTAATCTAATATTTGCGCTTGTGGGGATAAAATTTTAAAATTGAACCCTATGGCACATTCAAAGATCTTTTTCAAAATCGGCTCATGCAATTAAAGCCAAACTTATTCCCAGTGGTTGTCACTTCCAAACATTGTTCAATATTGGATCCTTAATCAAAACATTGTATTTAAAAAGCATAAACCAAACAATCCTTGACTAAATTACAGTCCTGGGGGTCCGTAATAATTTATGTCTGGCATGTCTGCAACTTATCCAAGGAGGCCACCAGCGGTAAATATGGCTTAACACTAAACGTTTTTGAAATATCATTCATATTACTTTGACCCATGTATGAAATGCAGGTGCTATGTCATATTGACCCAAGTGTGAGATGCAGGTGTTATGTCACATTGACCCATGTGTGAGATGCAGGCGCTTGAGAGCCTCCTGTAAAGTGATGATTGTATATTCTTTCAGCAAATTATCCACCTAGTATGATTTGATTTCCCTTCAAATCAGTGCCAGATTTGAAACTCTTTCTTTTGTGTGCATCTGGTGTAAAATGGTAAAGAATTCAGAATTGCATATGATCTTAGGTGTTATGGGCTTATTTTATTATCTATATTTATGTCATATAATAAGGTCTGCCAGTATACATTTTTCATGTTTCTTGTAAAATTCAAATGAAAATCGTTTCATGCAAAATCTATTGACAGGAAAAAGTAACATATTGTTTTATTTATTTCTTTTGTAAAATTTATGGATATAACGATATAAAGAGGTTCGCTGCTCATGTTTTGGGATTTCTGACAGATTTTCAGAATTCTCGGGTTTTATCCTATTAAAAGCATTATAATTCTTTTGCCAATGGACCCCCTTATTTTTTCCAATAATTTCATTTTATACATCTTTTTGAGCATTCTGTAAGGATTTCATAGAATTCTATTTATTCTGTCCTATTCATTCATGGTCAGACCTTGCTAATGTTAATCATATGAAAAATCCGAAAAGTTCAGTTGCCGGCCAAATTTTCAATCACTTATATCTGAAAAACGAGATCATCAACCAATTTTTTTTAAATTAAATTACTTCTTTTATGAATTTCTAACGCAAATTCATATTTATTTGAACTCCTATTTATTTTCAAATGTAGTAGCGAACCCCCATGCGTATCAATCTGTGGCATTGTCAGTATTCATCTGCTTTGTCAGATTTATGGAAATGACAGATAATTGCAATGAGTATACAGAACAGTAGAATACTAATATTTTAGACTTAGATATAACTTTGAATACTATTGATAAACACCTATACGTAGCCTTTAGACGTAGTCTCGTGAATTTTTTTGTTAACATGGTTTGCATCTGACGGCATTAGAAACATAGTGATATGGTAGGTCATAGTGGGGTAGGTTGGGGCTGTATCTATTATAATCGACATCACATTTGTGGTGGGAATAAAGGAATTGAAAAATTTAACTTCCTCTTATCTACAAGGAATTGGATACTGAAGTGAAGTATACGCCCTCTGATAATGTAGAGCAATTAAGACAATATTGCTATAGTATGCCAGTAGTGGAAAATTAAAATTACCATGTTTACGACATATTCTAGTCATTATACCTTTAGATGATGTTAAAACCGATGAGATGTGATAATGATTGAAGCCGGACATAAGTGAAGGGTTTTTAAATTTCGCAGTTTCTGGCCGAAATCTTTAGCCATTAATTGATTTTTTATTAACAGTTGTGCCGTAAATTTAACATGTTACACTTTCACGAAAGTTACATCAGTCAAATTAATTTTTCCATTTCGCGTCTATGGGTAAATGCTGAGGTGTTCAAAAGTGACCACGTACTTAATTTCCTTGACTTTCCTTGTAACACCGGTTTTTAATTTAAGTTAACTGCAGTATAAATATAAAAACACAACAGGATCTCGTTCATTACCATATTTTATCCACTAGAGATAGTTGGTGGGAAATAGCACAGAGCTTTATTCAACATATGTTGAATATGAAAATTTATCTAACGGGTCAGAACCGGTTTATACTTCACATATCATTAGAAAAAAAGATCATACGCATTTTCACTGAAATGCTAGGTGACGAGTGAAAAGATTACCAATTTAACAAAACCTAAATTATAATAATTAAACGGTTTCAATTTACGTGCTATCAGCAAGTACCTTTTCATGTTGTTTTTATGGTTTAATGTATTGTAGTTCTGTACAAATGTAGCCTTTTTCAAATATCTGAAGAGGTTGCTTTTAATTTTTTCCTTATTATACACTTGTCGCAATTTATCATGTTCCCTATTTCAATATGAAAAACCGTTCTCCACAAAATAGTGGTAGGGTAGGAAGGAGCTATATCTATATGAATCGACCCCAACTTGGCATTTGGAACAAAAGAAATGAATGGTTCAACTTAACGTGAATCCAAAAATAAAGGAAAACACCAGATTATGATACTACTAAGGGATTCGAAAATTTTATAGATATTCTTGTTTATATATAACAAAAAACTTTTGATACTACAGGATTTCAGACAGAGTTCACACTGTTTGAACAAATAAAGGGATATGGATTAAATGTACATGTAAATGTACATTTATTTTTTACAAAACAAGAAAACCAAATATTGAGTTTTGATGGTGCATTCATATGAGAAATTCCCACATAAACATTCATCACCATAACTGAGAAAATAAAAAGAGCTTATACCTAAAGCACGGGGACTCGCTACACGGAAGATTAAATGAACAAATACAGAGATATGGGCTAAATGTACATGGGACAAAATAGAACAACGCTTTTATTGTTGTTCTTCATCTTCAAGTAACCATGAGGCCTTCAACAAAAACCAAACACTCCTTGCTTAAAGTAATCTCAAAACGTTCCCTAGTACCGCATTTTGTGAAATTCACTTGCTAAATCTTGAACAACGCACATCAATTTATTATTTTCGTCATGGATGCGGGATCGTCAACAAGCATAACGTATCGGGCAACGTACTGTTACAAACACCGTCATCTGTTGCCCGACAAAGGGACCAATAGACAATACAACATATAAACTGTCACAGGGCACTCATCAAGTTGATTGTAAGAATACATGGCAAGTAAAATCGGGAGATGTTGGCAATATACCTGCAGATGGCAAGAATGATAGTTAAATTTTTACATAACGAGAAAGCCAAATGTTTTGTCTTTTATATCACAATGTTATACAGTCTTGTATATCATTGTTTTGTCTACGTCGATGATTTAAGAAATAATTCATGGCAGTTTCATGGTTGCAGGATTGTCAACAAACATTAATTAAACTGGAAAAGTGTTGTTGTAATCACAGTCATCCGTTGCCCGACAAAAGCACTAGTGTCTTAAGCTATTGGACCATTACAACATATAGACAAATACAGGGCACTCATCAAGTCGAATGGAAGAATATATGGCATCATAAATGAATTCTTAAATGAATGAGATGTGGGCACTTTAAACAGGTGGTCAGAATTAACTTTGGAAATTACAAAAATAAATGCCAAAATTTGAAAGTATGAAAAATAAAAATGTCGTGATATTATTATTTTTTTTTTTGGATGATAGAATTTCATATTTGTCTCTCTTTTTTTTTGCTGCGGTAATCGTTCGCTAATTTAGTTCCAAAAAGTTACGTGCATTGAAAATATAAAGACACTTGTATTTTCTTGGTAGGTTCAAAATCAAAATGTGGTGGGAAAGTATGTCATAAAAAAGCGATTTGTAGAAACGGACGATGCATTTGTCGGCGAAAATTTGTTGGAGATGGTGTGAAAAATTGCTTAGGTAAGATTACAAGCGGTTATTCAAAAAGATTAAAAGAAAACAGATAGAGACATAATATTACAAATTTGAAGACGATGTAAACAGGAGAGGTAACTGAATGGTGTTACAACTTCACTGTTGCATTGTAATTAATTTTCAGAATTTAGTAAAACGTTATATTTGTAATAAATATCATAATACCGAAGTTACTGTTAATTTATTTTCTGCATATGCGCATTTCGACAACTTATGTCTCATCTATTTCAGAATTTATAATGTTTATATATACTGTTAAATAATTGCAGTTTGTGTATATTTTTATTTTTGCATAGTCTAAATGGTAGTTAGCTTATATTTCTGCCTGGACTTTTTTCTGTATAAAGACTAAGTGTTTTTAAAACACATAATTTTTGAAAATATATAAATATATTAACTGATAATAAATAACTGAATACCGAAGTTACTGAGTATTTTGATTCTGTATATGCGCATTTCGACAATCCAAGTCTCTTTAGTGCAGATAAAATCTTAACGTTTGTAAGACCATAAAGTCAAAGATGTTTAAAAACTGATAAAAAACAAATTACCAAATATGATCTAAATTGAATTCAAAATCAGCTAAGGACAGAGCTTTGCATGAGGGAAATACTACCTCATCATACTGAATATTGAAATAAAAGAAAATATCTGATAGAAGAATAATTTCATCAGCCACAAAAATTTATATTTCGATTAAATACTCTCTGTAGACAAAAAGTCTTTTTAAAAGTTGACATGGACAGAACATCTTTCGATGTTTTATATGAATTATTAAATGCAGAGAAAAAGAAACCATATGAACGCTGTGTATATAAGTACAGGCCATGTACAATGTATTTTGTTTTTGATTTTTAAGTTTAGAGTTTAATTTGATGTTATGGTTCTCCCTAAGTGAAGTAGCTATTTAGCAGAAGTTAAAATTTACACTGTAAAAAGATATAACTATTGTGTTATAGCCTCGCACACATGCTCTGCATCTGGAGATCCACATTACAGAACTTTTGATAACCAATGGATACACTTTATGGGAGTCTGTTCTTATACAATGGTCAAAACTATAGTTCCTGATAAATGTGGTGGTTTTAATGTAAAAGTAAACAATGAAAACCGAGGAAAGAAAGGAGTTTCCTTCACAAGATCAGCTGATGTCATATTACAAGATGCAATGGTTCGTTTAGACAAAGGAAAGAAAATTTTCGTAAGTATGCATTAAGTTAATTTGCTTACATACTGACAGGGTCTTATTATGTACACTTTTAATAGCATAAGATACAATAGGATCTTGCATAAGATGAGATTAAAGATCGGGCTCCTTCACAAAGGTAAGAAATTTCGTCTTTTCGCGAGTTGAGCGAAGCGAAACACATTGAAAAGACGTAGAATTTCTTACCTTGGAGAAAGATATCTCGATCATCTTTAATTTTGATCTGATGCAAGTACTTATTTCTTCCGTAAGAAGCAAAAAGAAACGTCTAGAAAGGTAAGTGAGAACCGAACCGTCAATCCAAAACGAACAATCCAAGGACAATGTCAACATCAGAAAAAAAAAGAAAAAAAAAACAGAGACACAACATGGTTACGGCACAGAAAAGAAAAATGAAGACACACACACACAAAGATGAACAACACGGACCCAATAAAAAAACCATGGGTGAGATCAGGTGCATCGGTAGAGTTAGCATCTCCTGCTTCTTATAAGACACCCGCCGTGGTCAACATGTCAAATCCGGTAGTAAAGTCAAATCCTGTAGAGGAAACAACAATTAAGCTTTAGAGGGAAAGATCTGTTGTCATCTGGGAAACAGATATCCCATACCGGTCCACAAGATGTTGATGTCAACCGTAAAACTTCTGGAGGGATGACTTCAGGTTTTGGGAAACATACCCTTGTTGAAGTAGCCTATTTGTGAGCTCTATCAAGGAAGTCACTGTATCGAACACAGGCTCTTGAATAGCGAATGAGCTGGGAGATGTAAACTCCACATGCCGGCGCTTTTGGGATGTTGCTACAAAGAAAAGGGAAGTTTACTATTGGAAAGGTGAAGTCATCGCGTTTGTCGTACAGCTTAGTTTGAAGTCTCCCTCTGTTGTCAATTTCAAGGTGAAGGTCAAGGAACGAGGCTGATGTAGAAGTGTCTGTGGTATCCTTAATTTCGAGCTCTTTTGGATAGATCAAATGAATAAAATCACCAAAGCGAGGGTTGTTTAGCTACAAAATATCATCTATATAACGGAAGCTAAAATTAAAGGATTGAGCCAGTCTTTTATCTTTATTTTGAAGAAGCCCTTCGATGAATTCAGCTTCATAAGAGTGAAGAAACAAATCGGCTAGGAGAGGCGCACAGTTTGTGCCCATAGGAATTCCGATAGTCTGTTGAAAAACAAGTCCTCCAAACTGGACAAATATATTGTCGATCAGAAACGCTAACATTTTAATCACTTCTTCCTTTGTATATTTTTTTAATTTCCGATTCGGGGTCATTTTTCACAAAGTAGGCTTGTTTTCTACCTACAACAATGTACCTATATCTTCGTTCATCGTTCTTACTTGAGAAACATCTATGAATTAAACCTTTCAGCCGAAATTTTGGTTGTTCATGAGGAATAGTAGTGTATAGTGTCGAAAGTTTTAATGCTGTTACAGTGTGATAACCTATAACTTTTAAAGAACGTTGTCACCATTTAAGAGTCCCTTACATTGTGACATGAGGTGTTTTGTGACGTTTAGTCATGGTTACAATTATTGTATCACAAAAATCAACACGTCTGGTTGGTCATTTACAGGTATAAGATGAGGTCGCGTGCATCGATCTCACATGGTTCATTTCCCACTATAAACCGCCATTTACGGAATGATACCAATGTTGTTCTTGCAGTTACACGTAGTGTATTGTTGTTTTACATACATTCATTTGTAACATAGTATTGTAATTTATAATATACAGTAAAAGAGTTTCGATTGAAGGAATTCTGTGAAAGTACACCTTTTGTTATAATTTATCGAACGTACAAAATCATCCTTACTTTTCATCAATGTGATGTATAAGTTTTTTGTTCAGGTGTCTGTCATTTACATATTTTTGATTCCGATTTTTGAAATGATCTTCGAGTATTGCAGACGGGTGAAATTTTTCAAGGTAAAGATAGAAACATGTAACATTTATTCTTGTATGTGAAAATATGAGAAAATAAACTATAACTTATAACCTTACCAATTGTAATTTAACACTTGCTGCATATTTGAATAATTAACTTGACTTTTTAGGTTAACGGTGTTCGAGTTTTCTTACCATATAACGGCAACGGTTTCAGTGTATCATATTCTGGGAGATATGTGAGGCTTGAAACAACGTGTTCCATGATTATTATGTGGGATGGAAATGCTGCATTATCTGTTACATTACCAGAAACATATCGAGGAAATGTTAAAGGAATTTGTGGTAATTATGATGGTAAAAAGAATGATTTCGTAACAGCAACTGGAAGAGACGTCAGTGCACAGAAAGACAAATATGCTTTGATTGGGAAAAGTTATATAGTTCCTGGAGGTTCCTCTGACGAGTATGTTAATTAACATATGTTTAATGGCTTATTTTCAATGATATGCTTTCAGATATCTACTATTTATATACGTCATTGTGTTCTATCATATACTAAACTGTTAATTTAGTTTGTTTGCAATAATAGACTTTACCTATATACCGGTTAACCCTACCACTGCTTTTTACTAGCAGAGGTACCAAGTGTTCAACTTAGTCATTTTTTTTATCAATATCTAACATAACGGTACTAAGCTTGTGTAATCTGAAACTCTAACACCTTATAACTGATGCTTTTGAAACTTTATGTAGTTGTTCTGGACACATTGAAGATGAGCACATCCCCTTTTGGCAAGTTTGAATAAAAAATATCTAATTTATCTATTGTTGAAATTGGTCATTTTTTTTCGCCAAATTTCAACATTACGGTACTAAGTTTGTGTAATCTGAAACTCTGACACCTTATACCTGATGCTTTTAAAACGTTGCACTGTTGTACTGGGCACATTGAAGATGAGCACCCCTTTTGTGATAGATTTGAAGATTTGAATAAAAATTATTTAATTTATGCATTGTTTTACTAAGTCAATTTTCAGCATTTTTCAACATTACAATACCTAGTTTGTGTAATCTGAAATATTCACATTTTTGACTAAATACATCTGAGAGTTAGAACTGTTGTTGGAACACATTGATAATGTGAATCTCCCCTCTTAGCCAGTTTTTGATTAAAAATGTCAAATTTGTTATTTCATCATATTATATTATTATGGTATTCAGTTTGTGTCCAGAGACGTTGCAGAGTTTTGAAAACACCAATCACGGGCTTCTGTTCTTGAATTTTTGCATTGCTTTTACATATTTTCTCATACAGATACAAAGTATGTGTTTATTTAAAACTCAGGTATATATTTCTGTTGAAGTGATATACTTTGTCCATACCCTTACCCTTCCGGACCACCTGATGTCGCTCTCAGTTTTTATAGGAGTTCACAGTGTTAGTGCTTTAGTTTTTTGTGTTGTCTTGTCATATTTTAGTTTTGTCTAAGTTATTTATGTTTGTGGTACCGATCTGTCCCTGTCCATGTTCGAATACTCTATACAAAAGCTTTTCAAAATTTAACTTGGTACTGTTTGAGGGTTAGAGAAGTAACAAGTACCATGCTTTTAATTGGTTTTGTCTCAGGGTTAGCAAATGACATTAACCAATCAACTCCCTAACAGATCTTTCAAAACATATATGCCTCACTTACCGTGTTACGGTGCTGTTAACAGAGCAGGACATGCTTACCCTTCCGGAGCACCTGATGTCACTCTCAGTTTCACTGGAGTTCACACTGTGAGTGCCTTTGTTTTGAATGTTGCGATTTCTATTTCTGTGCTTTGTGTCTGTCTAATGTCATTGTTTTGTGTCTGGCGCCATTGTTTTCTGTGTTCTCGTTTTTCGGCCATGTCTTTGGACTTCGATTTTTGTTAATTTCCCTCCTTTATTCCTTCGGTATTCTATTGCCGTTGTTTGTTCAACTTTATACATTTAGTTTTGGGTTTTTTTCTTCTTTTTTGTCTATTACAATAAGAGATTTGAACTTAATATAATCGCAATTATAACTTTGATTTGAAGAATGTTTTGGTAATACGATAGATGAATACTTTGAATTGGCAAATTTATACATGACATTCTGTTAAGGTTTAAAAAAACCATCCTCTCAGTTGAACATGAGTGACGGTGACGCAGGTCAAGACCTGTAATTGGTCTTTTTTTATCTTTTTATGTAGTCTCTTTTTTTTTTATAATGGCCTACTGTGATTGTAATTTTTGTCGGTTGTGGTTGTTTATTGCTATCTGTTTTTATCTTATCTACACATATTTTTTATTAACAAATTGACGCAAATCATAGACATTACATGGAGAGTTATTGGTACAAACGAGTCTATAGGTAAACTCGTATTGGTGATGATTAAGATATCATGAAATAATTTTTAGTATAGAAAGTGATAAACAATGAAAAATATGAAGTAAAGTCTATACATATGCATGGCAACACAAAGCGATGGAACAACTCTTTAATTGTTGTTCTTCTACTTGAAGTCAACAATGACCATTTCTATCTTAAACTTGAACTTTCGCTTACCATAGCAAATCCCCTGTCAAACATATGTGAACAAAACCAATTTTGTAGTATGTAAATATTTAATATTTTCGTAATTTATTTACAGTGTTAAGTTAAAAATGAATCTATTATTTTGTCGCATTTCACCACTGACTGTCAATGATGAAGGAAAGGATATGGAGTAAATGCACATGAGACAAAGTTTCTACAAATATACGGTAAAAAGCAAGCAAAAGAACAACGGTTTTATTGTTCTTCTTCAACTTGAAATCACCATGAGGCCTTAAACAATGAGCTTTGTTCATACCTCATAGTGAGTTCCAGACGTCTCCTTGCACCGCTAAACATTGACCGACTTTGATTCACCTGATCTCGCCCATTGCTTTTTGGTGGGTCTGTGTTGTTCATTTTTGAATATGTGTGTGTCTTCAGTATTCTTGTTTGTGCCGTGATCATTTTATGTTTTTGTTTCTCTGTTTTTCCGATGTAGCCATTGTACTTGGATTGTTTTAGACTGACGGTTCGGTTCTCACTTACTTTGAGATATATTCCGGAACATTATATTAAATCTCATTTTGAAAACTCGAAGACAAAATTTGATTATTATTTGTATTTCATACAAAAATAGCATGGCACACCTCTGTATTCTTCTGTGACAACTTGTGATGTCTATTTAATTTCCTTGATTTGAGACATTTTGACGATTTACATTTGTTTCACCCTTTGCTGATATTTCAGTATCATTTTTATATTTGTAGATGTGATGTCTCTACCCCTCCAGATCCTTGTACTGAAATTTTACGAAAGAATGCAAATCACATTTCTGCATGCGGAAGTCTTAATCCTAAAAATCCTAATAACAAATTTCTGAAATGTGGACAAGACTTAGTCTTTGATATGTACCAAAACTGTGTCTTTGACTACTGTTACTATGGAGACAAACCTTCTTTACTAAATGAAATAGTATGTGAAAGTGCTGAAGGTTTAGAAGAGCAATGCTTAGATAGAGGATACGCAATTGAATGGAGGAGCAACACATTCTGTCGTAAGTTTTACCCTATGTTTCAATAAAGCATAACAATCAGAATTGATCACTTAAGTATAAAATGTAAGTGGTAGTGTTTATCGATATGTTTAATTTGAATCTTTACGTTATGATATAGTGATACTTGTTATCGACATACCGCTGGAAAGAAGTATTATACTGCTGTGGTCATTTGGTTCACAATAGCGGTGATAGGCTACATAATTGCGGTGAATTCACAACCGCTTATATTGAGAACTTTGCGTGTATGTGTTGGGTGTTTTTTTATTCTGTTAGCCGATTAGACATTATAATGTACTTTTGAATTATAAAACCAATTAATGGTATATTAAAGATTTTTGCAGCTGCGTAAAATATATAATGTTCAATCCACTCTGATTTTTTCCATAGCCTTTTTAAAGCGATACCCTTCCTTTTCACATAATTACGCTCAAATTGAGTTTTAGGTAAGCTGAAATAGTTTGAATGTTGCAAGTCTTTTCGGGAGTTATTGATACTAGTAAAAAGCAGATTCCTTATTATGAAATACTCAAACCAATACCTACACTTTGAATGAGGATCTAAGGTTGTTTTTTTTAACTGTTTGGAATAAAGATGATACGGATAAATTTATTCAAGCCAACCATACTATAATCCTTACTTATCAATTTTACTATCTTTTACATTTACAAAAAAGGGGACATAATCCACTGAACTTGGCAGAAATTTCCATTAAAAAACCATGATCAATATCCATTGGCTAAATTGTTTTTATCTTTTTTACAGTACATGTTATATGTTTGCATTTTCACATCTTATAACTTGATATTCATAGAAATAGCATGGTGAATGAAAGGATATGGAGTAAATGCACATGATACAAAGTCTCTACAAATACATGATAAAATTAAGCAAAGGAACAACGCTTTTATTGTTGTTCTTCATCTATTGTTAATTCCGGAAACCCATGATCTGAAATACCTTTATTTAATTTTCGATATCCAATGCATATGAAAAAAGAAAATTATTTATTCTTCTAGCTTTATCATGTGGTAAAAATCAGGAGTACAGCTCTGCAGTAAGTGGCTGCCCAGCAACATGTCTTAATCCAGAGGCTCCAAAAACATGTGTCCACCCAATAACAAAAGGATGCAAATGCAAGGATGGATATTTACTCAGCAATGATGAGTGTGTCCCAGCAACACAGTGCGGATGTCGTGGACCTTTAGGCAGATACTATCCTGTACGTAATTATACACACAGCAAATCTCTTTAAAACGCTAGTAAATATTGTATATGGGTTATTAAAAATAACTTAGTCCAAGAAAG
Source organism: Modiolus philippinarum (assembly GCA_002080025.1). NCBI lineage: Eukaryota > Metazoa > Mollusca > Bivalvia > Mytilida > Modiolidae > Modiolus > Modiolus philippinarum. The sequence goes on from MJUU01021803.1 coordinate 48,800, forward strand.
AAGCTTTCAAAGTTTTTAAAACAATTGTGTTATATACCCATTTTAAGTAGATAGTTGAGTTTTTTTATGAAACATCAGTACCCGCTGCTGTTTTGTCTTGAAAAAAGGAAAGACAAACACAATTCAATTTTCAAAATATACAACAAATTTTACTATCTGATTGCAACACCTAAAATATCGGTTTAATAATCACATGTGTCCTTTTTCATAATGCTGTTACAAGATTGTTAAATTTAAATATTCATACTGAAAAAAATATTTTTGGAAATAATTTTAATATGTGAAAAGAATTTCTAAAGGGTGTCATATATACGACGAGCATTGATCAGTTTTATTAATTTATAAGATTTCTTAAATCGACTTTCGTCGCTCTATTACAATAAATATTTACCTCTCTACTACATGTTTCGATGTGTACTGAGAAAATCTGTTTTCCTGCAATTACTCCCATAAGCGGTATTTTTATTTCTTATTTCAATGGTATCCTGTAATTGTGGTTGCCTCCAAGCTGAAAAAAAACTCAAGCTTATTCTGACAATCTCTTAAAATAGCACGGAACCAATAGAAAGGGGAAAACAATTGAGTTACGCGCAGTTTCAAAACTTAAGTAATGACTGGCGGAAATGACAATGATCCCTGAATTTTCTGTTTGACTCACACAAAAACAGTTGTTACCATGTTAGATTTTTCTTACAAATTTCTGCAATTATCGATGCGTAAATGTTTAATGCCAAAAGGAATTCAAGAATATATAGCCGCTACTTACCATTCTAAAAATAAATTGAATTTGAGACTCTAGATTTGTCTCTTGTTTTCATTATTGATTTTCTGGTGCAGTTTGCTTGTAGATTGTGGCTTGTGATTGTAGTTCCTGGCCATTGTAGGTGTTTGCTGTTTTCCTGTTTTTGTAATTTTAGGACAATTTCTGGTAATTTATAATATCTAGAATATTTTTTTAAAATACAATAAGTGAAAATATTTGTTCTTATCGAAGCAAATTCTAAAAATATGGTTGCTAGGTATAATTTCAAACAAATAAGTAGTCTTTGAGACTTACAGAATATTAACCAAAGAAAGTTGACACCAAACCGTCAATTAAAATCACTGTCTAAAATTAGAATTACATTTTGTAATTTTAAGAATTCAGAATTCGGCTTTTCACCAAACCCTTGCTAAAATATATACATGTATGCTAATTTTCAAAATAATAAAGTAAATGCTAATTTTCAAAAAAAAATTCGGACATTTCGATAATTTAGAAAATTTTAAACCGAAATTAAAATTCAAAAAGCTTATTGTGCATCTCCAGACTAAATGAAACAATTCTGCAACCAAATTAAAATATCTGATATATGCGTGCTTATTTTAGCTGGAAACAGAAGTGACTTCTCGAGATTGTGGGACAGTTTCAAGATGCGTTTTGAGTAATACTGGAAAAGCAGAGCTTAAAGTTGTGAAAAAGCATGATTGTCACAAAAAGGCAGTATGTCGCCTGGTCAATGGGTTTTTCAGTTGTGTGTGTAAAAGAGGATATAATGGGGATGGAATTGAGAAATGCGAAGGTAAGCAGGGTATCTTTGGAATAGGAAATGAATAAGAGTAGATAAGGGATATAGATATAAATCATTTTCAGTTTTTGTGTTTTTTTTTTGCGATTTGTTTTTTAAGTAGTCTAAATTCTAGGCAAGGTAATGCATGTAGCTGTTAGGGAATGCTTCTTGTCAAACATGAAATACAATTTGCTGTATATTTAAAGTTTGATATGCATCGTATTATCTAGGCTTAACCAGTATTCTGATATTATAATTTATGAATTAGTAAGTTTAAGTTAATTTTTCAGGTCGGATTGTACCTATATTCGTCTAATTTATAGAGCGCGTGATTTGGGATTTTTGATTTCGGAATTTTCCTTTCCTCATTTTTACTGCGGCACTCGTATGCCGATATATCAATAACTGATATTTAAAAAATAACACTTTCAAATTAGAAGACTACAGCTTACAAGGTATGACGTTCAGATATTCGTGTTGAATTATCATGCAAAAAAAGTTGATCATGATTCTATTTTATACTAGTGCTTCATTTACAAGGATAGATAACGTAACTGTTTTATGATTGTTTATCAATTTAGGGAAGTGCAGTCTGATAAAATGCAAAAAGAACTTTGTATGCAGGAATGGAAGATGCATATGTACACGTCCAGGGTACCGGCTATATACGGATAATTTTGGACTACGACACTGTAGAAGTACGTATTGTCCGTTTGATTTCTATAGACCCACCATAAAAAATTAATTAAAAATCCAAATTTTATTTTCTTCGCCTTTTTCTATTCATATATCTATTGAATGCACTCATACAAATCCTCACTATTAGTTTCAGCATTTTTTCTCTTACAATTAGAAAGATGCCAATTAGGTGCCTATATTAATTTAATTTTCATGCATGATTTTTACAGAGGGAGTTCATGTACAAGAATCAATGGCTCCTCCTTTGTAAACAAAAATAAAAACATGTGCCATTTATGTTGATTTCACAGAATCATGTGACTAGCCATTTATATATTATACATGTCTCAATAGTTAAACAATAAATAGAGATGTCCTTTTCAGTACGAAATCTATATTAAGACATGTCACAGATTACAAACAGTGGAAATTAAAATCAACAGTAATTCTATAATGAAAGGTTTTAACTTGATGAAACCCAGGATTGTGTTTTAACATATACTTGTTAGTTTCACTGAAAGTTTTTTTTGGCATTATTGAATTGCTTTCACTAGGGAAAGAGACATAAATATATGCACTAAATAAAATAAATTCAATTAGTTATATTTGATATTTATTTTTTTTAAATGTTTTGAAATTTCACTACTTGAAAATCTATTAAGGAACTTCTACCTCTTACTTTGAAAAAAGCATCAGCATGAAGCCCAATTCATGTTCCAGTTGGTCCCCCAAGTTAAGGTTTTCTGAGTCTAGTTTTGTTTCAATCAAACTTCATGTCCATAGAAAACAAATATGAGTAAATATACATCGTAAACGAATACCGAAGTAAGAACAAGGAAGGGGGAAATTCTAAAATCATAAATGCAAAATCACGGTAATTCAAGCAACACGAACTGAGACAGCATGACAAAGACAAAACAAAGAAACAAAAATGAACAAGAACTAAAGCACTAGCAGTGTAGGTCCCTATAAAAACTGATGTATCATCTGGTGCTCCGGAAGGGTAAGCATGATCTGCTTCACGCGTGGCAACCGTCACACTGCCAGTGAAAAGTTCGGTTTTGTCGCAGTCGGTGCTAGTCAGTCCGGTAACAAATTCTGGATCTACCCAAAGATGTCTGTTCTTATTTTTGAAACAGAAACATTGTAATGGTCTGTCTAATCGCGGTGACGACCGTAAAACTTCTGTAGTGACAATTGCAACAGTGACTGAACATACCCTTGATGTATAAGTTTTTGAGACAGTAATTTTGCTCTGTTGACAAAATCGCTGTACAAACTACAGACACGGCAAAAGTATCTTTTTATGTTGCCCACTAAGTTTCACTTATTATAAAAGACAACATTCTAAGAGATAAAATCTTTCATAATAGAATTGCTAAAGATTTTAATTTCCACTCTCAGTAATCTGTGACATGTCCAAAATTTCATACTGAAATGGACATCTCTATTCATTGTTTAACTATTGAGACATGTACAATATTTAAATGGCTAGTCATATGATTCTGTGAAATTTACATAAATGGCACATGTTTTTATTTTTGTTTACACAGGAAGAGCCATTGCTTCTTGTACATGAACTCCCTCTGTTATTGATTGATTGGTTGATTGAATATTGTTTAACGTCTACTGAGCAATATTTCAGCTATATCAAGGGTCATGGGTCGGGAAATTCTGACTGCCACTGGAAAAGTAGGGTGAAATCGAAAGGGCGGGAAATTTAGCCTTGTAGCTGATCACTTACGGACAAGCTCCCTCTGTGAAAATCATGCATAATAAAATTAATAAACATAGGCACCTAATGGGCATCTTTTTTACAATGGGAGAAAAAATTCTGAACCTTATAGTTAGAGTTCGTATGAGAGCATTCAATAGATATATGAAGAGTAAAATGTGAAACAAATTGGATTTTTAATTAATGTTTTATTGTGGATCTATAGAAATCAAACAGACCATTATTTAATAATATGAGATTATCTAGAAGTGTACTCGGGTAAATTTAAATTCCATAATGCGTTTAAATATCAGTGTAAAATTTTATCATGTAGAAGATTTTAAAATCTGTCTGAGGCTGTCATGCAATTAGTTGGGCGTTTTACAAACAATGTCTTTTTTCAAACTTGCAGGAACTAAGCTTTGTAATGGCCAGAAATGTGGAAAGAATGCGTTTTGCTTTAGAAGAAAGTTTTGTCACTGTAAGGATGGTTTTGTTGGTAATCCGTTGAAGTCTTGTACAGGTAATATTTTATACTCTCAATGAGATGCATATTCAATTATATTAGATTCTTGTATTTGTTCTGTATAAAATAAAGTAAAAATATTCATAAGATGGTCAAATAACAAAATACCGAAGTTACTGTGAATTCAAATGATGCATATTCGCAGAACAATTACATGTACCAATAGGATCTAAAAAGAAAGCCTAAATCAGCTAAGGACTGCTATGCAAGAGGGAGATACTCCTTAGGTTTTAACAAACTTTCCTTACATTTCGACATTGCAAGTTTTCAAATAAATCAGTTTTCGGGCCACCACCGAAGTACTGGCTACTGGGTTCGTGAATACCCTCGGGGACTAACAGTCCACCAGCAGTTGCATCGGCCCAGTGATCTCTTCAGTGCAGATAAAATCAAAACATTGGGAAATCAATGATTCAAAATATGTGTAGAGCTGATAGAGAACAATTACCAACAGGATCTAAAAAGAAAAGCCAAAATCGGTTAAGGACATAGCTACAGGTGAATTATTATTCTGCAAAAAAGAGAAACAAATAAACAATCGATTCCAAAATAACCCATCTGCCATAGAAACTACACAACCCTTACAATGATTATTACATCTATGTTCTCTTAGGTACATTATAAAGGATCCCATATGTCATGCTTCGTGATCATAGGTAGAGTAGCGTCGAGATAGGTATTTCTCGTCGGGTTACGTACTTTTATGGGATATCTCTACAAGGCAAATTGATATAACCTCATAATATCATTTTCTAAAGTAAGTGAGAACCAAGCCATCAGGCTAAAACGAACAATCCAAGGTCAATGGCAACATCTGCATACAAGGAAACCGAAAAAATATGATCACGAAAAAGAGAAGAAAAAATAAGACAGTAAATCCACAAAAACTTCGGTATTATGTTATTTTAAGAATAATGTTACTGCTTGTCTTTGACAGAAATCTTTTTCATATCTAATACAAAAATTCGAGTGGACACAGAGCTGAATTGGAGTGACCTCGAATGTCAAGGTCAAATAATTAATTTTTAGCGAACTCTTGTCCTTTGCAGAGCTTTTTTGTCTAAATGCTTAGTGTGTTTATATTTGGTATATATATGCAGTGGATCGTGGCGGAATGTCTTCTAAAAGAAATAGGTCACTTGACCTTGACCTTGAATGTCAAGGTCACATAATGGATTTTTGTGAATTCTAGTCCTGGGCAGAACTTATTCAACAGTGAATTTTTTCATCCATATTCAAAGTATACATATTTTCCTTTTTTACGCGTGTTCCTTCGTATAGTAGTGGTTAAAATTATAGGTAATGATGGTCGATTACTTGGTATGAAACAATTGAGTTCGATTCAAGCTCATTGTAAAATCCTTTTGACATTTTACTCAGCTTTACAAATAGGAAGACATTTAACGGGAAATAAAATCGGAAGTGTAATGTATAAGACTGTTACTCATGAGCAACCGAAATACAATAGACATTTTTTTTCAACTTACTCGTGAATTCATGTGAATTTTGAAACTTTTACAAAATAGATTTTGCAAGATCAGCATGCTTGAAACTTAAGCTGGTGTGCTGCAGATTTTCCAAACAATGTTTTCACTCAAAAATGCGGTCGGTTATTAATTAATAATGTCTGAATTAACATCAGCTTCGATGGTTTGGGGGTACTGTAATACTCTGGTAAACAAAATTCTACATTCTATTGTAGTACCAATGGTTAATCAATTTAAAAAAAAGCATAGACTATTGTCAGATTCATTCAACATTCATTTACCCTTTGTTTACTGTCTTGCCCGTCTTGCCCGTTGATTAGATTCGTAGCAGAATATTCAGCAAAACTGATACAAAGTTACAATTAAAAATTGAACTCAAACTGAATTGATTTGTAAAATGTTTGCTTGACCTATAATAAGGTGTTTGCAAGGACAATAAATAAGTCTAGCAATTTGAAATAATTTGTCGTACAGAATGTTTCGACGAAAGTAAAACTCGGGAGTCTGTATCAAAGTATATATACATGTGGTTTTACTATGGGCCACGAAGTTAAAAAGAGATTTGTATAAGAAACTTCAACATCGACCTCGTTCCTTGACCTTCATCTTGAAATTGACAATAAAGGTACACTACAAACTAGGCTGTATGACAAACGCGATGCCTTCACTTTTCCAATAGTTATCTTCCCATTTCTTTGTAGCAACATTCCTAAAGCTCAAGCAAATGGGGTTTACTTATCAAATTTCTACGGATAGTAAGACGTAAAAAAGTAAATTTAAACAGTGGTTTCTGGGTAGCGTAATGCACAAGACTGGTGCTCATGAGCAACCGAAAAGGAGAAAGCATTTTGAAACTTACTCTTTGGTTGCTTACAAATCGGCTACTTAAGCGAAGGTATTTTACACATAACTTGAAGTCATCACTACAGAAGTTCTACGGTCGACCTGGCGGTCTTGCAGACCCTTGTGGGATATTTGTCTACAAGACGTTTTACGTTCATCATGATCGTGTGGGACACTGTTAGAATTCTTTTTCTGCTATGACAGCAGATCTTCCTCTTTACGGCCAAAGTTTGTTTTTCCTCTACCGGATTTGGTATTTTCAACACGGTGGATGTCATAAAATTATAAGAGGCAGAAGATGTTTACTGTACCAGTACTTGACCTCATAAATGTTTTTTTATTGTTTCATAGTTGTGCATCTTTTGATATGTGTGTTTCTTCATTTTTATTTTCTGTGTTGTAATGATGTTATTTTTTTCTTTGTATTTTCCGATGTTTCCATGGTCCTTGAATTTTGCGTTTTAGACAGACGGTTCGGTTCTCTCTTACTTATGTTTCTGAATGATCGTTATTGAAGGTGCTTTTATAGGTACATTATTGCTGTGACTACATGACATTGCCATGTTCAAGTCTTTCCTCTTCTTGACAAGTTGATGCTGCATCAATATTTGTTGTCTAAAATCTCTTTAGACAGTTATTTTCAAAACCTTAGAGGCTTGTTGAATATTTTCTTTATTTTTTTTATTCAGCAATCAGTATTACATCATCGTAAAGATGCTTTTCATTGTCAGGTTTTGTCAAAAGATTCCAGTGCTTCAGACCTGCGCTATCTTACTAAACATGGGTATATACTAAACTGAAAAGTATTCACAATAATTTGGGAAAGAAGATATTAACTCCTTTAGAGGAACAACAATTAAAAGTGGATTGAGACAATACGACTTTACTTCATTTCTTGAGTCATGAGTCTCGAAAATTATATATCTACTAAATAAGAAAGCTACTAGAAAGTAATATTTTGGAATTCAAAATGCGAAACAAGATATTAAAGGACAGTAAACAAAATTTTGTCAATATATTTCTGCAAGGGTTTCATCCCTTAATTTCATCTGACACTTATGAAAAAGAATGGAAATGGGGTAAATGTCAAAGAGACAACATGTCTTGTCCGTTCTTTGAACATATTTGACGTCAACAGACAAAGTCTCAAAATTTCGGGTTTTACTTTGGGAAAAGTATCTAATTCGATTAGAGGGTGAAAATTAAAGCAAAACCTTACCAAAACTGAAATTTTTCGATTGTGATAACGGTTCAAATCACTAAATGACATTGAAAGACGACAATTGTTCTAATTTTAGAAATCATTTTGTAATACAAACTTTTGATTTTTTACCCTGCCAAACAATAAATTGAAAACAGTAATTTCTGATTTGATACATCAATGTTTCTGCAATAAAAACGGAGAGCGCAGATACACTTATTTAGTATTAGGGAAATACAAAACGTATTTTGTTAAGAACCACACTGAGTCAAACAAGAAGTACACAGAGAATGACGTAATCAAGATGTTGGAATTTTTAATAGACAATATTTTTGTCGAATTTGAAGGCCGCGTTTTTCAGCAGACAATTGGGATTCCCATGGGAACTAACTGCGCGCTTCTTTTAGCAGATCTCTTTCTTTTCTCGTACGAGGCCAAGTTTTTACAAGGGCTAACACAGAAAAAACAAAAGCATTTAACCAAGTCCTTTAATTTCAACTTCCGCTACATAGACGATGTACTTGCTCTTAATAATCCAAAGTTCAAGGAATATTTACACCAGATCTATCCCAATGAGCTTGAAATTAAAGAGATTACTGATACACCTACTTCAGCTTCGTACTAAGATCTTTTGATATACATTGACGAAGATGGACGTTTGAAGTTTAAGTTATATGACAAGCGTGATGACTTTAACTTCCCAATTGTGAACTTTCTCTTTCTGAGCAGCAATATACCTACCTCTCCAGCATATGGAGTGTACATTTCGCAGTTGATTCGTTACTGTCGGGCATGTAGTGTATACAGTGATTTTTTGAATAGAGCCAAAACACTGTCCAAAAAGCTGCTTAGTCAGAGATTTGTTCAGCCTTTGTTACTTTCATCCCTTCAGAAATTTTATGGCCGTCACCATGACATCATAGACAGATATGACGTGTGTGTGTCGCAAATGAAAACGGACATTTTCAGCTAGATTTCACGTCTTCACGGATTTGACATACGCGGTTTTGACTCTAACCTGGATTGACTCACTGATAGTGTGACAGGTGCCACTAGTGGAGCAGGTCATGCTTACCCTTCCGGAGCACCTGATGTCACTCCCGGTTATCATGGGAGTTCACACTATGAGTGCCTTAGTTCTTGATGTCGTGTTTTTTATTTCCGTCTATTGTGGCTATCTCACGTCCTTGTTTTGTCCTTGTTTTTCTCTGTTGCGGTTTTTGCCATGTCTTTGGACTTCGGTTTTTGTAATCATCACTTCCTTTGTTCCTTCGGTATTCTACTGCCGTTGTTTTGTAGCAACAAAGTATAATATTGTTTGTATTTTATGGTTAAAGCATGTAGAAAAACTGAAAAGGGTGCAGATTATAAGGGGACAGTTAGTGTAACAAAGAGTGGAAAAACATGCCAATTTTGGAGAGTTAAGGTTCCACATCAACATAGATTTTCCACATTGCTCAGTGGTGAACAGAACTTTTGTAGAAATCCTGATAATTCTGCAGAGCCCTGGTGTTATACAACAGATCCAAAGAAACGATGGGAACTTTGTGATACACCCTTATGTGGTATGTTAGTTACTTATTCATTGGCAAAATCATAAGGTATATAAACAGTAAATGGATATAGAGTAACCGTACATGGGACAAAATACCCATAAGTACATGGTAAGATAAGCAAATGGGACAACGCTTTCATTGTTGTTCTTCATCTTGAAGTCAGAAGAGGGCCTCAACAAAGAGCAAAAACTCCTACAACATAGTAAGTTCAAAACGGCCCCTAGAACCGGTTTGATCAGAATTTACTTGCTAAATGTGGTACAACACTACATCCATGTATCCATTTTGTCATGGATGCGGTCGTCCAAAGGCATAATATGTCGGGCAAAGTACTCGTACAAACACTGTCATCCTTTGACCGACATAGGGACCAATAGACAATATAACATGTAAACGATCACAGGACACGAATCAAGTTGATTGTAAGAAACTTTCGCAAGTAAAATCGGGAGATGTTGGCAAAAGATTTATACATATGGCCGCACAAATAGTATATTTTTTACAAAGCAAGATTTTGATAGTGCATTTATAGATTTTCCGATTAAGCGAAATAATTTGCTTTAATCCAGTGTTGTAATACCTTCGTTAAGCACGGACCATTTGGTTTTCCGGGGGAGGGGGGGGGCTAGGATTTTCAACCGAGTCGGGAAACTTTTGATCGCATGCTACGAAAATTTGTGTTGCTTTTGAGCAAATCTTTTCTATTGAAGAGAGTTAGGGGTAGATTTTTTTTAACCCGGGTTCTAGTGTCAGAGGATTTTTTCTTGCATAGATCGAGGTAGGTTATATCGACTGCTGTAGACGTTGTGCACTATCGTAATTTCTATTTCTTTAAAATACAAATAAATTCAAAATACATTTCTGATAAATACACGGAAATGTTCTATTCAATTTCGGTCTTTTCTTTTTAAAAAAATCAGTTACGTTAAGACCTGCAAAAAGACGTCTTGTTGGATTAATGGAGAAAAATTACTTAGACTACATATTTTGACTTTGTTGTATTTACTTGATTAAGTTCCTTGTGAATCAAATAAAAATCATCTGTTAAAGATTTTTTATGAAGTCTATTTATCTATTCCATTGAAAAAGTTGTTTCATGATGGAATTTTATCAATAAGTAATCAAATATAATATAAAAATCAGGAAATAGTCATTTGGGGGGGTCGACATAAAAATTCTATATTATAAAAGACAAGAGTTCCTTTTGGCACCCCAACAATGTATCTCTTTGTTTATTCCGTCAAACAAAGGGGTATTATATGAAACTTTTTTATATACTGTTCTCCAAAAATACCGCAAAGGACCAAGTAATCAAATATAATATAAAAAACAGTGAATAGACATTTGAGGGACATAAAGATTTTATATTATAAACGACAGAAGTTCCTTTTGCAGCCGCACAATGTATCTCTTTGTTTATTCCGTCAAACAAAGGAGTATTATATGAAAATCTTTCCTTATATACGGGTCTCAAAAACACCGCAAAGGACCTCTTTTGTACACAAAGGAGCACAGTACTCAAAGGAGCACAAAGTAACATAAAGGACCACAAAAAGGTATTAAATCAGAATAAATGACACAAAACTATATTCTTTGTATTTAAAACGTTATATTTTTACCAAAAAATTGATTGGAATCTTATTTTTAGTGGGTTTTAATTCAATTTTTCAAATCAAAACCGTATTCGGTGAAGACTCGTATTATACCACAGCGTATTTGAAATAATTTTTTTGCATAGAACTGCCGTTTATCAAATTGTATTGTTAATTGTTATTTATTAAAAATTTATATATATTGAATTTTGATAGCAAAAAATGTTATTTTCATTATCAAAAGTTCTATGTTTTTCCGCGGAAAAACCGGTTGCAAATGCAAATTTTTATTTAAGTGTATTATAGATATCGAACTTGATACACAAATTGTATTATTCAAGAACAACCCGAAATCATAAAGCATAATAGATATAGTTTTTTTTGTACAAAGGAAGTAAGAAATGTTTTTTGTAAACGTATCAGTTTTATATATTGTATTGTTCAGGTAAACGTAGCCAATTGTGTCGGAAATATTCATAAACACAGGTAATCAACGATTACAAAGTTCGCCTCGTTGTGGCACATGGACACAGAAACACAATTTGGCCAGGGTGCTCATTTACCATCCCTAATGCATGTACACAAAGGCTAGATGATCTTTTACCATGTACATTAACCGAGATCTGAATTCGGACATAAACTTGAATGTAAGTCAATCATGCGGAAAATATAGGTCAAAGTGATCTAATTTTGCATGGATGCTGACCTACCGCCAAACATGCATGCACATGCAAGGTTAGATGATCATAAAATGTACAGTTTCTTATATCTGAACTAGGAAGTAAACTTGAATGCAAGTCACTCATGCAGAAAATATAGGTCAAAGTGGCATACTTTTGCCTGGATGCTGACTTACCGTCGAAGATGCATGCACATGCAAGGTTAGATGATCGAACCATGTACAGTTACTTAGATCTGAACTCGGACAAAACTTGAATGTTAGTCCGTTATGCGAAAAATAAGTCGATCATGCGGAAAATATAGGTCAAAGTGACCTAATTTTGCCTGGATGCTGACCTACCGCCAAAGATGCATGCACATACAAGGTTAGATGATCCTACCATGTACAGTAACTTAGATCTGAACTCGGACGTTAACTTGAATGTAAGTCAATCATGCGGAAAATATAGGTAAAAGAGACCTTATTTTGCCTGGATGCTGACCTACCACCAAAGATGCATGCACATGCAAGGTAAGATGCTTGTACCATGTACAGTAACTGAGATCTGAACTCGGACGTAAACTCGAATGTAAGTCAATCATGTGGAAAATATCGGTCAAAATGACCTAATTTTGCCTGGATGCTGACCTACCGCCAAAGATGCATGCACATGTAAGGTTTGATGATCCTACTATGTACAGTTACTTAGATCTGAACTCCGAAGTAGACTTGTATGCAAGTCAATCATGCAGAAAAAATAGGTAAAAGTGACTTAATTTTGCCTGGATAATGACCTACCATCAAAGATGCATGCACATGCAAGGTTAGATCATCCTACCATGTACAGTTAATGAGATATCAGCTCGGACCTAAAATTAAACGAATGCCAAACAAGCGGAAAATATAAACCAAAGAGACCTAATTTTTCCGAAGGCTGGGAGATAGCCCAAGATGCATCTGTACACAAAGTTTGATGACCCTACCCTTCATAGTTACCAAGATATATACCTAAATGCGGACGCGGACGCCGGGGATACTCCAAGAGGCGAACTAAAAACGGTAGATTGAATTATCTATACTTTTTTTTTTGGGGGGGGGGGTGAGATACGAATAATTAAATATTGAGAGTATAATTTTATGTCTGTTGTGCAAAAATAATATCTTTTTATAGTCCTTTTTGCTACTATGTGCTCCTTCGTGCACAACGAAGGTCCTTTGCGGTGTTATGAGAGACCGCTTGAATACAATTAGACATTATGTTTCTTTCCTGTTTATTAATTCTTTATTTATTTCCAATCGGATAAGCAAATATAACCAAATTTACAGTCTTCTATCTTCTATCCTATGCCCTCTCCTTGTGCAAATATTAGCCTGGGGTTAAAATATTCAAATATGTTTTAGAAAAAAGTATTTCATTAAGTAGAAAAAACTTACGTTTCTTGTTTTTTTCATCTTCTTTGATAAGGTTAGAGGTTCAACACCATTAACCGATATTTTTAACTTAATTCAATGCCCTTTCGACTCACTTTGAAAGATACAAAAATGTACATAAACCACAATTGAAATTTATCTGAATATAAGATATCGTTTAAAATCAAACTGTAAGAACAACTTTATCCATATAATTCTTCTTTGATACTGAGTGAATATTCGATTATAAAGACATGTATATTACGAACATAGCAATGCAGTAATTAGATAGGCGATAATCCTTTTGATCTCTTGATTACATAAATGTCTCAACAATGGTTAAAGTACCAGAAACAATTGCTGCTGATGAGGAATAAATTTCCGAAATGGCCATACAGCTCATTAAAATTTTTGCAGTTGGAGTTATGTGTATGTGTTATGGTCTCATGTTCATTTACTCCATATCCTTTCGTAAAATATTCAAGAGATTTTGTAAGTGGCAATGAATGAGCAAATTGTGGAGGAGTGTTTTTTCTGTAAGTTTTATTCATACCTCATTGAAACGATGATTTGGGGTTATTAGTGAGACATGCAGTTAAGTGGTAATAACTCCTTTCTATTTAAGTTAGATTTATTCCTTTCTTTTTGATGTTCTTTTTCACTTTTTGAACAAAAGCGTGTAAAAACTTGTTAACAGATATTTTTAAACCTTCTAATAATTAATTTATCAGAAATAATGTGACAATTTCTTATTACAGCTTCTATAGCATTCATTATATAGAAAAAAACAAAGCACAAGTAGATCACATAAAGTCCAGAATGACAACCCTAGATTATAACAATCAAAAGACCCGAAAAAACCACAATAACAATATTCGAACATAACAAAACCTATACACTTACAGTGTTAACGAGACCGACATCAGGTCCTTCGTCATTATTGATATTCCCATCAAATGAACTTAAATGTACTCCCTAAACGGCAGCAGAAAAAAACCTAATTCTTAGAATTTTTTTTTTCTGATTTCAATTTTTCAGTCGAAGATTGTGAAGAAAAGTGTCAATCGAACGCAATGTGCATAAAAGGAAACTGTGAATGTAAACCTGGTTTTCACAAGGATGCAAATGGTGCATGTGGTAAATTATTTTTTAATCATTCCATGTTATGTAACCTATGTATTATAGTATTTTTTTATTTTTTGCCATTAGTTTCTGCTCTTTGTTGTTTTTGTTTAATTTAGAGTTTTAAAAATTCTGAAATTTTAATTAGTGATAAGAAAGGAAACAAAGTTTTTTGAAAAAAAATATGAAATAATAAAAATGCACTACAAAGCATTTTTGGAAACTCAGCTTGTGAACAGATCGTCTGGATTATTTTTCTCCAAGGAACCTTTCAAGCTACTTAGGATTTATGATAACGAACACTCTTAAATTATCACTAATTATGCATAAGTTCAGAAGAAATTAGAAAAATTGAAAAATTAATGTAAATGTCTAGAAGTTAATTTTATGCAGACTGCAACATTTTTCAATACTGCAGATTTTAAACACATAAAACGAAATTTTGTGTCAATACATTTTGAAAGAAATTTTCTTTCAAAAATTGTAATTAATTTGTCACTTTTTTAAAATTTGGAAACCTTGTTATATTTGGGTCTCTTCCACAGAAAACGGAATTATTAGAATACTTTAAATTTGTGTAAATATTTGAACCTCAATATATTAATTGTGTGAATGTAATAGAAATGAAATGAATGTTATAATTTAGAATTACCTATGTATACACCTTCAAAACTTCAATGTTTTATCTGACAGGGCGCTGTACAAGAAGCAGTTGCGGAGAAAATGCATTCTGTTTTAAGAATAGATATTGTCTATGTAAAACTGGATTCACTGGTGATCCAAAGAAGAAATGCAAAGGTATTGATTATGACTTCATACTTCTGTAGACAACAGGCAGGGGTAATCTGTAATACTAATAATTATGTAGATTTGAATTTGCTTGCCAGGGTTTTATTTATTATATCTGTCAATGAAATATTTGATTTTGTTACCACTATATACATATTTAGTGTAGATTTTAGCTATTGAATATTACATAATGTTGTAAGGGAATAGAGGATTGAGGGTAATTATTAAATACGGATTTACAGAATTTCCAATTGTTCCAATTTAAGATTATATTCTCATCATTTGTAAAGTTTCCAATAGGAACATCAATTTAAAGTAGCACACACGCTAGATATTGTCCACATCTAAACATCTAAGGATAATGATTTTAGGAAATCGGAGCTTACAACTGCTTCATTAATTTTATTATACATTATGACAAATTTTCAAATCATTAACGAACTAAGTAGTGCAACATTTTTTTTGGAACATCATGCATTTTCAAACTGATTGCACATTTTTAAACACTTACACCTATTCCATTAAACGTTAATTTGAAAATTTAGTTGAAAATTGTGTTTAGACGTATGATAGTTAAGTAGGGCATAGCCTTCTGCTTTACTTCATCTTATTAAGCTTTCACTTTATGCGGAGTAGGCCCTTCCACGTGTGATTATCAGTAATAATTTAGGTCGAGTTGTGTGAGACATGTTATGCTTAAAAGTTCCATTTACACTAACAAACTATTTCCAATGGAACATTACATATGAGTTTTTTTCTTAATAAAACTAGTAACTTTTTGTGTATTTTAAGGATCCTTGAAAGGGTAAAAATATTGGCGGAATTTGAAGAAAAAGACCCCGTTTCATTTTTTTCTTATGTGGTTGTCGATGTAGTTTAAGCGGGAAACAGGGTTGACCTCTTTATGAGTGAGAATTATTTGAAAATGCATTGCTACATCAATGTATCTGCATAAATATAATTTCTTTTCAAATTTATTTATATTATTTGGTCTTACAGCAAAGCAGCGGTAACAAGTAACAAATACTGTAGAAATATTTATCACTTTTATTTTAATTAATGTCGACGCTCTAAAGTAAATGTAATTGTCTTGGTTCTTAAATTGTAATATGGATTCCATATGGAGAGTCCATTGATTTGTTTTTTCGCTTGTTATACTCAGTATGTTTCTATTATATTTTATGAACTGTTTGTTTGATATTTGTTCTAATGCCTAGATTAGTAGAATGTGTTTTTTTTTCATTTCTTTGAATTTAAAGAAATAAAGGAATGCCTCGATGAGCCGAAAGGTCTTGAATACAATGGAAAACTCAGTGTAACTCAATCTGGTAGAAAATGTCAACGATGGAACAGTCAGTCTCCACATAAACATAAACAATCAGTTCCTAACTCAGGCAACTTTTGCAGAAATCCAGATAAATCTAAACAACCATGGTGCTATACAACAGACACCAGTAAAAGATGGGAATTCTGTAATATACCATTGTGCAGTAAGCTTGCATTTTAGTTACTGGATAATTCATGCACATTATCTAGAGCATAACAAACATTGATATAAACACCAAACAAATGACATGTACTTTATCAAAGACCATTATATAAATGGTACAGACCATGACTGATATCATGTAGATATTGAATTATACCATATCTTATAGATATTTGAAAAGTGATTTTGTTTGATTATTTAGAGGCAAGTTAAGTGCGATAAAGGTACGCCCAGACGTTGCATTAGATATCACTGTCCTTTTGTTGTCTGAAAAGACCTTGTGTATGTTGAATTCAGTTTGTATCGTATAAATCTAAATCAGCAGGATATATGTCATGTTCTTATGATGCACTATCATTATCTATTTCTTGGACGAATAGTTATTTGTGGTACAGAACGAGACTTTTAAACTGGAGTTAGATATGAACTTGTTGTATCGCTTT
Organism: Modiolus philippinarum; assembly: GCA_002080025.1. Taxonomy (NCBI): domain Eukaryota; kingdom Metazoa; phylum Mollusca; class Bivalvia; order Mytilida; family Modiolidae; genus Modiolus; species Modiolus philippinarum. The sequence goes on from MJUU01021803.1 coordinate 65,861, forward strand.
TACGAGAATTTAATTGTTGGAGCGCCAAGAATAACATATGGGTGATGTGCTATCACTTTTTTGACATATTTATTGGACCACTGTGAGATCTCGTTGGCTATGATTAGCGTTACCTAGCAACGGTGTAAAAAACAGCAGCTCGGCACTGAAAATTCACTGCATAGAAGAAATAGTTTAAACAACTCAAAAGAATTTTATGCTGCATGTCAACTCTCGTAATGTAATTTCAAATATAATAAACTCGCCACAGGCTCATTTACTACATTTTGAAAATATACATCTAGTTGCTATTCATCGATATACAATTCTTTCTAATTATGAAAACCATAAATATATATATAGAACAAATGAATTCTTTGGTCATTGGGAAAGCAGATATCTTTAGCTGAAATGTCGCAAAATGGAAAATGTTATTATATTTTTTACAGACAAAATTCCGTTGTTTGGTTTTGCTATGAATATATTTTTCTGCATATGATGATAAGTCGACACAGAAGGAACAAGGGGTGTGGTTACAAAAATCAAAGTCCAGACACATGGTGAAAACTAGAACACAGAAAAACAATACGGAAATAAAAGTGATAATATTTAGAACTAAGGCACTTGCAGTGTGAACTCTCATAAAAACCGGGAGTGACAATTACAATAATAAATGTTTGGATGGTTCAATGCAAACCATATCTCTCCAAATGTAGAAATGAGAAAAAATTGGTCGATTATCTCCCTGTACCAATACATACATATATATATATATATATATA
>MJUU01021803.1:78323-122036 GCA_002080025.1 Modiolus philippinarum
GGTCAAGGTCACCGATGACCTTTTGCCTTGTTATCGCTTTAACTCGTAAACTGTAAGAGATAGATGATCAAATGTATTTGAGCGAATGTTTGTCTCATTGAGGTGTACAATTTACACTGGGGTCCAAAATAATTGGACCATTCATTTTGGACCTTTTGCCCCAAAACCATTTTTCGGGGTCCGATTCAAGAGTTTTTTGCCTATATCTCAAAAACTATTAAAGATACAAAGAAACTATAAAAAGATAAATTGTTCAGCTCAATATGGCCGACAAAATGGGGTCAAGGTCAAAGGTCAAGGTCCTTAGCAACAACTTATTTGCCATAAAAGTCCTTAGCAACCAGAGGCAAAAAGTTTCGTAATGTTGTAAAGAGGAAATGAATGACATTGCAAACCGGAAGTGACTTTCCTGTCCTTAGCAACAAGCTAATTTTTCGAAAAAGTCCTTAGCAACCGTTGAGCAAAAGACTAAAAAAGATCGGGACTTTTGTTTACAACACATTTTGAACTGAAATAGACAACAAAATCAAACTCAAACATGTAATCATGGTGAAAACTGGTGAAAGACATTGCAATTGTTCTCTGAACAATTGACCTTTTAATTATTATTATTATTCTTATTTTTCTTCCACATATTTTTGTCCGAGCTATTATTTTGAAATGGCTTGATGAAATGTTTTGAAACTTTGCATGAAGTAGGACCACCATCCAAAGTTTTATGTTCGGCATTTTAAATTTTCAAAATGGCCGCCATTTCCAAGATGGCTGCCAATTTACGATGAAATATTGGGAACTCTATATCTCAGGAACTGCTTTGTGGAATTAGTTCATATTTTGTATAAATGTTCAGTAAGATAAGAGGGAGGAAGGAATCTATGCAACAATAATTTTCAAAATGGCCGCCATTTCCAAGATGGCTGCCGAAATACGTAAAAAGTTCGACTTTGTCCGATTTCAACGAAAATTGATTTCTAGGTAGATTTTGAGGTTGCCAACAAGTTGGAATGATCGAATGGGGAGTCTGGGGTGACATCGGCTATTGCTTGCAATAGCAAATCTAGTTTGTTTTGTCTTTGTCATACTGTCTCAATTCATGTTGCTGTGAATTGCCGTGATTTTGGATTTATGATTTTAGAATTTCCCCTTTCCACGTTCTTGCTTCGGTATTCGTTTGCCGATGTATTGTCGTGTTTAGCTTACCTGGCTATGCTAGGGTGAGCTTTGTCATAGTTTGGCGTCCATCCTTAGCCCACGTACAAAAATCTTCTCTGAAACTACTGGGCCAAATGGAACTTCAACCAAACTTGAAGTAAATCATCAAATGGGTATGTAGTTTTAAGATTGCTATTTTCTATGTCCCAGGTCAATCTACATGGCGGCCTTTACAAAAAATAAATTATAGCGGTAAATTGCATTTTCAGGCAAATTACTCATAAAACACTTACAGATATAAAAGAAATCTGACCGGGAAAAATGATAAGCGTGATAAGGTCAATTCATCATTCAATTTTGAAGAATATCCGCGGACCCATTTAAGAGTAATTGCCCCTTTTCGATATATTTTCCAAAATTTCGTGTTTTTTATCTAAAAAACTATAAAAACAAATAGAGCATAAGTTTAAATTGCAAATATTTTCAGTCTATGAAGATCTTCTCACATGGCAATTTCGAAGAAAATCTTAATACCCATAAAGGAGTTATTGCACTTTATTTGTCAATTTTTTCGTCATTCAAAAGGAAAGGTATGCTATAATGAAAAACAAGTATGAAGAATGATTGATTTTGTAATTTATCATATTTTTGTCACATTTGGCGGTTTATTTTATTAACAGCAAAGTAGCATACTAATGGGTACTAATTTTATAAAAGATGCTAGATCCTTCAATCTCTCTTATAGATATATTAACCATGTTCTTCCCACAATAACACATCTTTTGCCAGAACTAGAGATAAAGGAAACGACGGAAACCGCTAGATCTGCATCTTCTTTAAACTTTCACTTCGAACGTGACGAAAATAGTCATCTAAGTACTAAGATTAACGACAAAAGGGACGATTTAAATTTCAAAATTATCAAGTTCCTAAACATGGACAGTAATATTACGGCTTCTCGTGCTTACGGAGTGTGTGTTTTACAACTTATTCGTTACGCTAGAGCTAGCATAAATCATGAAGACTTTCACATTAGACATAATTAGATCCTTGATCGCCTTATTAATCAAGGCTTAAAAACTCCGACAATTTACAAAGTTCTTTAATAGATATAAGTCCCTTGTCGAAAATTTTGCAGTTTCCGTCCGAACTCTGATTCAAGATTCTCTTTTCACTTAGTACTAGGATAATATTTCTTTTTACTGTCTGCGACCTTATAATAGCAATTGCTGTTGAGTTGCTAGTGCAATGAAAGGGGAGGTTTGGCATTCCATGAAACCTGTTTTACCCACCATTTCTTTTGCAATGTCTGTATCAAGTCAGGACCATTGAAATCGGCAATTTTACCAGTGGTTTCCGCCTGATTTGTCTTTTTGTCTCGTGGAATTTGGCTCTGTTCGGTAATTTTGATGTTACCCTCATCTCTAAAGGTTAGAAATTCGCTACCAAACAGAACTTTCAACACAATATGCCTCACTGATAGTGTGACGGGTGCTGTTAGCGGGACAGGAGCAGGTCATACTCACCCTTCCGGAGCACCTGGTGTCACTCCAAGTTTTCATTGGAGTTACACTATGAGCGCCTTAGTTCTTAATGTCGACTTTTTATTTCCATACCTTGTCTCACGTCCTTGTTTTCCTCTGTTGCCGCTTTTGCCATATTATTGGACTTCGATTTTTGTGATCATCACTTCCCTTTCGGTATAGGCTCTGTAGTTCTCGTCATGTGACCTCCGAGAATATACGTTTTGGTTCACAGTTCAAATTAAGCGTGGGATTCGTTTTCTTTGAACCAGAATATCTTATCCTTCAAGAGTTATACACTTTATATATATATAACCTTAACCTAGACTGAAATTAAACAAAATAACACATTTTCTAAGTAACTTCAGGTGAAGATTGTCCCGGAAGTTAGAAAGTCGGATGAAGGTTTTAGTGCATTATATATCAGAGTTCCGGACTTTGAAAGTGAAAGTACAACGAGACTTACAGACCCTATTCTACTGCCGTTGTTTATATATTTTGTCTTGCATTTCAAAAACATTTTTGAGAAAGAGGTAACGTTTAGATTGCAAATATGTTCAGCAAATCAAGATATCTACCCACGTGGATATTTTGAAGAAAATTCAAATACCCATATAGAAGTTATCACACTTAAATCATCAAATTGCTCGTGATTTAATACTTTTTGTCTTATATCTCAAAAACAATTCCTAGTTTTAGTCAATGAAAAACGAGAAAGGGAAATCGCTATTTAATATTTAACGTTCATCCAATCAGAAACGGATCCGGTATTCAGAGTGTAATTAACCAATCAAAATCGTTTAATCTGTTTATAGCTTATAATTCTTTTTTTGAATATAACTTTCGTTAATTTTCATTTATTTTATGTATTTTGCTATTATAAGTTAACAGTCAAATAGAGGTGTGCTTGAGACACTTTTTGGTGCGATTAGACATCAGATTCGCGGGCCATGGGATGATTCGATCTCGACTGTCTTAGTGCCAGTAAACAGTTGTAAATATCGCCATTTAAGACATATTTTTTTTAAAATCATTTTAACAAATCTCTGGAGTGAAGATTTTTATTTTCATGAAATTTGACGTGTGCTCTGTTTGAATTAAGTGAGAATCGAACCGTCATTCAAAAACGAAAATTAAAGTTAGTTTGGGAAATATGCCTCTATCACAGTAAATGAAAGCAAGGCATAAACCCAATTTTCAAAAATATACCAAAGCAAATTAGTTATTTGCCATAGTATTGTTTTTGAGTTTATGATATGTTGTGCTTTACAAATTTCTTGACATTTTTGCATAAATTAAGTATTAAGATTTTTTTAGTCTTTGGGTTAAACTAACTCTTTAAAGACAGCCATTCTTTTTGAAATTTTACTCCATGATATCCCTTAGAAGGAGTTTGATATGTTTCGAAATAAAATATTCATGAGTTTTTAGCATAAGAAAGGGATTTTTTTATCAGCGATTAAAACTGGGTATTTAAAAATGATCAAAACGGTTCAGTGTTTTGAAAATTTTACTTCATACTATCCATTCGAAGGAGTTATAAAAATTCGCGAAATTTTTTTTTATGAATTTTAGCATTAAAAGGGATGAAAAGTAAATTTGTCAGTCCACGATTTAAACTCAGTCTTTGAAAATGACAAAAGCAATTCAGTGTTTTGAAAATTTTACGTAATATTGTAATTTGGAAGGAGTTGTGTTTGTTGCAATATGCACATTTCATGCATTTTAGCATAATTTAGGTATTAGAAGTAAGATTTAAAGTCTGTGGTTAAACGTAATCTTTAAAATTCACCCATTTTTTTAAAGTTTACTTCATAATATCCTTTCGAACGAGTTTGATATGTTTCAAAATATTCATAAATTTTAGCATAAGAAGGTTTGAAAAGTAAAATTTTTTATCAGCCCTTAGAAATTACCAAAACAATTCAGTGCTTTGAAAATTTAACTTCAAACTATCCATTCGAAAGAGTTTTATAATTGGCGAAGTAAAAATTTAATGAATTTTAGGATTAAAAAGGTATGAACAGTCAATTTTTCAGTCTGCAATTTCAACTCCGACTTTAAAAAGGACAAAAACAATTCGGTGTTTTGAAAATTTTACTTCATCATAACCTTTGATGGGAGTTTTATATGCTGCAATATGCAAATTCCATACATTTTAGCCTAAATAAAGTATTAAAAGTAAGATTTCAAGTCTGTGGTTAAAATAAAACCTTGAAGAATCATTCATTCTTTTAAAAATTTTACTTCATGATATCCTTTCAAAGAAATTTTATATGTTTGGATTAAAATTAAGACTGAGTTTAAACCGCTTATTATATAATTTGTTTTTCATACCTAAATTATGTTAGATTTCATGATTTTTTTTTATTTCGCAACATATCAAACTCTTTCAAAAGGATATCATGAAGTAAAATTTTCAAAAGACTGTGTCATTTTGAAGGACTTAGTTAAAACCACAGACTGAAAATATACTTTTGATACCCATTCTATATTAAATTTAATGATTTCTTTTTATTTCGCAACATATCAAACTCCTTCGAAAGGATTTCATAAAGTAAAATTGTCAAACACTGAATTGATTTTGTAATTTTTAAAGAGTTAGTTTAAACAATTCAAAATGTAAATATGTTACATTTCATACTTTTAATGCTTAAATTCATGAAGTTTTTAATTCGCGAATAATAAAACTCTGGAAAGGGTTTTATGAAGTAATATTTTCAAAGCATTGGTGATTGTGTTTTAACTGCTGATTACATAATTTATTTTACATACTTATTTTATGCTAAATTTCATGAATTTTTAATTTTAAAACATGTCAAACTTTATCGAAAGGATATCATGGGGTAAAATTTTCAACAGAATGGGTGATTTTAAAAGGTTAGTTTAAACCACAGACTAAAAATCTTACTTTTAATACCTTATTAATGTAAAAAGTCAAGAAATCCCATCGAAAGAATGTTATTACATAACATATTAATAAAAAACAATTGGCTTTAGAATTGGTAATTTTTTAGTGAAATTATGCCTTCCTTATCTTTGATCGAGGTACATGTCCCAAACATAATTTTAAAACAATGTACACGTCAAATTATATAAAAATATAAATATTTTCTCACGAGATTTATTAAACTAATTTTTTTACTAAGTTTAAAAAGGCGATATTAACTCTTAACTGATATCGAATCCTCCCATGACCCGCAAATCTGATGTCTATTCGCACCAAATAGTGTCACAAGAACAACTATATTTGATTGTTATTTTATAAAATATTAACATACATATGATAAATAAAAACAACGGAAGTTGAATACAAAAAAAAGAGATAATTATAAGCTATAAACAGAATAACCGATTTTGATTGGTTTAATCATACCCTGAATACCGGATTCCGTTTATGATTGGATGAACGTTAAATATTAAATAGCGATTTCCCTTTCTCTTTCAACTCGAATTTCCAATACCGATCAGAAACTAGGGGTTTTCGTACGAAAACCCTAGTTTCCGTTCAATTTCGATCGGAAACTGAAGTTTTTGTGCGAACTAACATGTAGTTTCCCTAGTTTTCGTTCGAAATTCTAGGTATACCGCATTTTTGTGACCAGAGCAGTAAAGTTCAGCATGTCAAGGACTACGCTTGAATGAACAAAGGTGAGTTGTCCGACTTCATTCAAGAACCGCTGGGCCTGTTGGACACAAAGTTTTAGTTGGTACCCTCTGATAAATGTGTCTGCAAGTCTGTATTACATCCAAAGTGGCTGCCAGCTGGGAACATAGTTTGACATTGGACCCTATGGGAAAGCATTTTAAGATTTCCTCTTAAACAAAAAAGCCAATTGAATCCAAACTTGGTCATGTCAAGGTCATAATATTTCTTGGGTGGTTCCCTTAAAAATTGGTACGTCACCTTGACTGCAAACAGTGTTGAACTTATTTTAAAGTTGGATTTTATTGGAAACTACTGGGCCGATTGGAATCAAACTTGTTCATAATATTCCTTATTTGGTCCCCCTTCAAAAAAGGTGATTTATGAGTCTACACCATTTCCAAAATGGTTGACATTCGGAAATATAGGTCAACTTTCACAACCTTATTTTACTTAATTCGTTTCACTTTCTAACAACCTGTCAATAGCAATAGCTACTGCCGGACACTACCACAGTGGAAGAGATATTTGACGAGCCATAAAACCGGTTAACACATCATTCTTTCATTTCTTTTGAAATGCCTGTACAAAGTCAAGGTCATTGCAATTGACAGTTTTTTATTCAATTGGTTTGCACAAGCTTTGTATTTTGACCTCTTGGATTTTGGCTCTTTAAAAATCTGCTCGGTAATTTTGTCATAACCTTTTTTGAGGCAAATAACATCGAGGTCTATTTTTATACTTTAAAATGATGCCCTTTATTAACCTAGTTGCAATGCGTTATACTCGGTTAATGGGTTGTCGAAAGAGGTGTGTGTGGTCACAAGTATTTCAGCTTGTTACCGCCAAGCAAATTTTTTAATTTTTGTAGTATTTAAAAATACAAATAGCAGGTTTTATACCATTGAAAAACTTGACCAAGTTTGAAGGAGGGAAACATTATAAATAATTAACATTTAATTGTATATATTTTAAATTGAAAGGAGGGGAAACGGCTAAAAATCACATTTATTACTAAAAAGAAAGTGTAACCCGACACAAGTAGGTCACGTAGAATTATAAATGCATGCAGAATTATGAATGAAATTGTTGATGCTGAGCCTGCGCAGTTCGAATGTTTCTAATTTCTGTCCGACAACTTATTAAAAACTCGATCGTGACCAATTTCACTGTCACCCTTTATGCCTAAATATCGCATTTTTCGATTCAAATGTACTTGGCTCGATGGGTGCCCTGTAGTTGTTTAAATGTTGTGATCTTCTTTTATCGTCTTTTTGTCTGGCAATGGACGACATCAATTGTTAGAACACTTTGCCAGTTAAGTTTATGTTTGTTGACGATCCCGCATCCATGGATAATGAGGTAAAAAAGCATGGGTGTAGCGTTGCTCGACAATTAGCAATGAATTCCGCTAAACCCGGTGCTAGGGACCGTCTTGAACTTGCTATGAGGTATGAGTAAAGCTCATTGTTGAAGGCCTCATGGTGACTTCAAGATAAAGAACAACAATAAAAGCGTTGTTCCATTGCTTATTTTTACAATGTACTTGTAGAGATTTTGTCTCATTTGCATTTACTCCATATCCCTTCATTGTTGAATTTTTCACTACCGGTGTGATTGTTTTGTCGGAGGTTTATAGAATACATCGGGCAATGATATTTGTTGTGAAAATTGAGACTGAATAGCGCATAATCTCTTATTCAGACCATAATAAGTGCATGTGAATTATGCATATTTTTGTAGCATAACACACAAGTTAAATAGTGCTCGTAGCACGTGCATCTCAGTCTCGCACTGTCCCCTCTAACCGCATAAGTATGATCATGATGCCTTTGTATGCCCTATATTGTCGCCATTTTGTCAAAATCATGTTACTAACTTAAGGTTATATGTGGTTGTTTTCCGGTACAGGTCCCTCATGGGTCCTCTTCACCAGACTCTATGTCTTCAAAAATTTGTGTACTCTTTCCGCTTCATGACTTAGATGAAATTTCAGCTTTGTGGTCAAAATAATATATTTTCTCCTTTTCCATAAATTTGTCCAAATGTAACGAAGGTGCATTTATATTTTTCTCCGGTAGCCTATTCCAATTCTTTCAACTCTTACAGCATTTTTCCTTATACTAGTATGATTTAAACAAAAAGTTTTATTGTTCATACAGAAATATTCTTTTTACTACTACAACATATAATCCTTATTATATCAACACTTTTAAATTTTCAATATTTTACAGGTGCATGTACAATGCAAACAGATATTGTTGATTGTGTAGCTACAACAATACTTAAAGGTCGATGCACATTCAGATCTAAACAAGGGTCAAAATGCAATTATTCTGTTGAAATCAAGAGTTTCGGAAATAAGAAGGTAGTCACTGGAAAAATAGGATCTGAAGATATCAACTTAGAAGATGAAGGAGTTCTCAAAAGATGTGCAAAATTGGTCTTCAAATCAGGAACTCTTGAAATAGAGGAAAAAGTCTGTTCATGCAAAGATACCATGGGATAAGTAAGTTGTCATGAAATATAACATTTTAAATCTCGAAGATTCAAATGACACAATTTCATATGAAAAAGAAAGGAAATGGGGTAAATGTCAAGGAGACAACATCCATATCCAGGTGATTTGTACATTGCCCTAAGAAACTTTGGTAGATTGGTAATGGAAGTGGCAAAACTTATGAAAAAATGAAAGGATATGGAGTGAATGTACAAGTGACAAAAATGCACACGATACACAGATAACTCCAGTTTATCAAGAACAGGGCTTTTATTCCTGTACTCTACCAAGAAAACTCTACAGAAGAAAAATGGCATTCAAACACATATGGATACTTTCAAATTAAATGTATTTGGATTATTACTTTGAATATGAGCATGTTTAACAATTAAAACAGGATATTCTCATTTACTGGTAACTTTCCCCTGTCCCAAATCTATTTAAAGTTGTGTACCCAGACTGTCATGATATAAGGCGTTTACTGATAAAAAAATTAAGATCCATTCCAAAAATATATATACAGTTTCTGCACCATATTGCTCGCATCATTCAATATTTAGGAAACAGAAATGTATTGTTTTTTTTTTTAATTCAAAGGTATAATAATTTCTGCATAAAGAAAACATGTTATATTGCAAAAAATCAAAAGTGATCAGACAAAAGTTGAATGGACAGCGAGGAAAATGTAGGAGATGTAAGAGTATATAAACAATTGAAAATGATTCGAAAACTCAGTGTTATGATTAATTTTTTTTCAACATTCATGACTTTTGATAAATAGTAGTTGTCTGAACTTAGTGAAGACGATCGCGTGCATATATATTTACATAAAAACAGTATTATACAAACAACAGAATTGAGTGTACCCGTTTTGATTATAAATATCAGTAACATTTGCAAAAAAAAAGGGAAAAATTGTACATGATCACTAAAATTGGTGAATCTATCTAACATAAGTCCTGATTTTTTTCTGGGAATTGATTTTTCATTGTTTTTCCCTGATATTATTAATTTTAATGTGTTAATTCTTTGAACATTAATGCTAACATGTAGGGTTTTGTTTTGGATTTCAGATCCCGACATTCAAGACTTCAAAAGAGTATCACCTGTTAAAAAGAGACATTAATAATTATTAGACTGATTAAAAATGCAGAATCCAGTTACTTTTGGATTATATTATTATTTTCTACACAGATGACCCTTTACACTCGGTACCCCTTTTTTAATTCCATGCAGCAATGTGTCTCCGCTGGCAATGTACAACATATCAAAATTAGTTCATTGATGTTATAGAACAACTGTGCTCGGTGGACTTTGGATGGCAATGTATATTTTGCAAGTCCGGCAAAATATCAAAGGTGTCACTGTTGGGCTTTGTAGTTGTACAGTGCAATTTTAATTTATACAAAACCAACATTTTTAATTCTTGAAACCCCACAAAAATATTTCACAAATTGTAAGAGCTTGCACAAAGACAAAACGGTTACAAATGTATATGCAAAATCTGTTTCAAGTTAGAATATCTAAAGTTAAAGAATCTTACACTATGGGGTATTTTCCTCTTGCAAAACCTTTTAGCGGCTTTTGCACTACTTTTAGACTTTTTTCTGTTATTGCTCAGTATCACCATCTGCTATGTTTTTTACATTTAAGTCTTCCAAATGTTACGATGTTTTTTCCTGCACCATACAGACGGTAGTTGTCAAAATGGTCATCTAGAGATTCAAATTAAGTGCATGTTCACTTTTTCCCACTGTATGTGGGCCGGTTGTCAAGTACTTATTGCTGACCAACAAACCATAATTATAAACAAAGCTTAGAGATTATATAAAACCCAATATTATCTCTCTTGTTCAAAAGTTTGACGTTATCTGATATTGCCGTTACTGTCGCGTCTTCTTGAAGTTTATTTATAACACTAAAGAGACTACCGTTTTCAAAATTGTCATCTCATTAATTTCATTTTCTGTTGTTTAAAGTATTTTTGATATCATTATCGGTTTTCGTCATATATGTTCTGCTTCTGTCACTGTAAGACATTGAAAATGAATCAGTAAGTTTATGAATCCGGATGGTTGCAATTTACCCTAGCTTTTTATACTCTTCAGTTTTTCATAGGGAGTTCACGCTGTTGTTGTCTGTGTTGTCTTGCATATCAAACTGTTAGTTTTTAAATGATTATGTTTTTTGGTAAAGATTTGTCCTTGCAATTGTCTGAAACTTAAGAGATACACAAATGCTTTTCAAACTTTCGCCTTGGTGATGTTTGGGGGTTGGAGAAGTAACATGCACCATGGATTTTAATTGGTTTTGTCTACGGGTTAGAAAATGACAATAACCAATCAGCAACCAAACAGATATTTCAATATCACATTTTGACTGGCTGTGTGACGGGTGCCATGTGTTGAACAGTTCATGCTTACCCTTCCAGAGCTGATGATACCTCAGTTTTTGTAGGGATTCACGCTGCTAGTACTTGTTCATTGTCTTTGTCATACCGTCTCAATTTGTGTTAGATGTGAATTGCCGTGATTTTGTGGATTTTTTTATTTTAGAATCCCCCCATTCTTCGTTCGGTATTCGTTTTCCGATGCATTTGATCAACAAATGAGAATATAAAAAAAAACAAGTCCAAGGAATGTTTAGATACCAAGGAAATTACTAAACAAAACAAGACCTAATGGGAAAAACAAGCGCATGAGTAAGAATGGTGAATTAATAGACGTCAAAAAACTAAAACACTTGTCACTTTAGTCATTACTAGTTACCAGAGTTACAGTAAGAAAGGTAAAATTCATGCAAGGAGAAACCAAGAGAAAAAAATTGATGGGTGTTCCATGGAACAATTGTGTCACCTGTACTAAAGATGATTTATTTTTTACATTGTTAACCTCTAACATGACAAAGGAAAATTATAAAATAAGGTACACACTTGTACGTGTGAAGAAGACTCTAATGGTTATTTGAAATTTAGAAATATGAACAAGTTTTAGATTATCAAATTAGTTAACCGCTACCAACAGTAAAATGAAAATTTTAAGTAAAATGCTCATAACTAGATCAAATAAAACATTTTACGAAAGAATATGAAGTAAATGAACATGAGACCATAACACACATGTCAACTCCAACTGCAATTAAAAGAAAATGTGTAAACAAAACGAAATCTGAATAATCAGTAATACCAAATATGGCTAAGGACAAAACTACGATGGAAGATGTTAAACCTCAGTTTTAGAATTTACATAAATCAAGATAATAGTTATAAACAAAGTGTACACATGAGATATAATCTCATGTACAAGTACACCATATCTAAGAAAAATAAAGAGCATACATCTCAAACACGGGGAATTGTTTTACCAACTCGACACTGCATTAAAACACAAACTTCTGTATTAAATATTTAACGAAAGAATATGGAGTAAATGAACATGAGACCATAACACATATGTCAACTCAAACTGCAATAAATTTTAATGAAATTAATTCCTCATCAACAACACTAGAACCCAAACATAGGAAATCCACGATTTAAAAAAATACTTAAAAAATGTATAAACAAAACGAAATCCGAATAATCAGTAAAATCAAATATGGCTTAGGACAAAACTACATTGGAGGGAGTTAAACCTCAGTTTTAGAATTTAGTACATAAATATATTAATATAAACAAGGTTTACACATATGATATAATCTCATGTACAAGTACACCATATCTAAGAAAAATAAAGAACAACCTATCTTGAAAGGTTAGTTGGAATCTGAATAAGTTGAAGGTTAACAAACCAAATTAACAAATGAACCATTTAGGCTAAGTAAACTTGCAAAATCTGTAAATTAACCGGTGCCCATCTGTAGTAAGTTAAAACATATCCTGCAAGTTTGGTTGTATGTGACCATCAACTTTGAACGACTTCTAGATTAACAAACCAAATAAGCAAATGATCTATTTTGGCTGTAAAATCAAAAGTTAAGTATTATTTGCACAACTTTGGTTGGAAAACCACTTTCAATAGATTTACAAACCAAAATAACAAATGAACCATTTTGGCTCAATAAACCTCTAAAATCTGTAAAATCAAAATTTTAGTATCCAACTAGGCCATTCCTTCAAGTTTGGTTGAAAATTGGCTAACAGTTTTGAATGAGTTGTGGATTAACAAACAATACTAACAAATGAGCAATTATGGCTCGGTAAACTTCTAAAAGTCAAATCAAAATTTCAAGTATCAAATACACAACTGTACAAGATGAACAACAGTGCTGTTAAAAAGCAGAGATACTCAACCTTTCCGGAGCACCTGGCGTCACTCTTAAGTTTCATAGGAGTTCGCGCTGTGACTTTTTATTATTTCTATGTCTTGTAGCTGTCTAACAGCATTGCTTTCTGCGTGTCGTTTTGTTGTGGACTACGATTTGTGTAACTACCATTCCTTTGTTCCTTCGTTATTCTACTGCCATTGTTTCTATGGCTAATAAAACCAAATACTTCTATTACTGAAAGATAATTATATATACAGTGTTTACTTGTACTTCAGTAACTTTTATTCTCAAACTTTATTCTAATATTTTTTTTCTTTAAAAATGTTCCAAGTTCTAGAATACAACGACAGTATAATACCGAAGGAACAAAGCACAAGATTACATAAATCAAAGTCCAGAGACAAGTCAAAAGCAAGAACACCAGGTCAACTTAGGGTAAAGTCAACCGGTAATGTCAAATCCGGGAAGACGCGAATCTAGCTGAAATGTCCGTCTTGTGACACTGAAATTTTATTTCAACATGTGAATACTATAGCAAACTAGAAGTATTGTGGTCCGCTTGGCCACAAATGAATACCCCCGCTTCCAAAGTGTAATAAAATTCTTTAAATAGTTGTTCAGACCAAATTTGAAATCGGCCCCTACTCATACAAGCCAAGAAAACAGAAGTGGTAATAGGATTTTATGGTTAAGAATCGGTAAACAGGAAGTGCACGCACAGCAGACCTGTAAATGGCTTACACATTACAACTCATTATAATAAAGCTCCAGTCCAAATTTGAAATCATTCCCACTTATAGAAGCTAAATAAACTGTGACGAAAAATTCTCATCCATAAAGGGTTTAGTAAAACTTCAACATATTGGCAAACAGGAAGTAGTAATACGGCAGACCTCAAAATTGCTTGCACATAACAACTCATTATAATAAAGCTACAGACCAAATTTGAAATCATTCCCACCCATACAATTTAAGTTAACTGACGAACATTTCTCATCCATAGTGTGTTATAGTAAACCTTCAACATATCGGCAAACAGGAAGTAGCCTCACGACAGACCCGAAAATAGCTTACACGTTACAACTCATCGTAATCAAGCTTCTGACCAAATATAAAATCATTCCAACATATACAAGCTGAGAAAACTGTGACGAAATTTTCTCATCCATAGAGTGTTACAGTAAAACTTCAACGTATCGACAAACAGGAAGGAGCATCACGACAGACCCGAAAATAGCCTACACGTTACAACTCCTCATAATCAAGCTTCTGACCAAATATGAAATCATTCCAATATACTAGTATACAAGCTGAGAAAACTGTGACCAAAAATGTGTGACGACCCGACAGACAGACGAACAGACGGGCGGACAACGCCATCACTATATACCAACCACTTTTTCAAAGCGGGGGTATAAAAAGGCAGCTAGTGGAATATATTAGAATAAAAAATCCAACAACACGGCCATAGGGAGGAAAATCAAATGGAGACAACACAACAAAGATTGGTCATATTTTTTACACTTTTAGTCCAACTTTTTATAACAAAATCTGCTTTGGTTGTTTCTGGATTTAAAAAATCGTGGAACAGGTAACCTATAGGCAAATACATGCGTGTTTTAAAAATGTAACAAGTATTCAAGTTCTTTCCAACAATTTTTACGACGAATAGTTTTTGAAGTAAAAGCATTGATGTTTTGATGTAACAAGTGTTATTGGTCCCATGTAAGTTTGTTTAAGCCTCTGCTGACCCGAAAGCCGATTATTTTTGGAACCTTACAATATCAATTTTTTTGTAAATTTTGTTGAAACTAAGGAGTATCTCCCTCATGCAAAGCTCTGTCCTTAGCTGATTTTGGCTTTACATTTAGATCATTTTGGTTATTTGTTCTCTATCAGTTTTAAACATCCTTGAGTTCATGGTCTTCCAAACGTTTAGATTTAATCTGCACTGAAGAGACATAAATTGTCGAAATGCGCATATGCAGAAAGTAAATTCACAGTAACTTCGGTATTTAGTTATTTGTTACCACTGGGTCGATGCCACTGCTGGTGGACTGTAAGTCCCCGAGGGTATTCACCAGCCCAGTAGTCAGTACTTCGGTGCTGACCCGAAAGCCGATTATTTTTGGAACCTTACATTATCTAAATTTTTGTAAATTTTAACGAAACTAAGGAGTATCTGCCTCATGCAAAGCTCTGTCCTTAGCTGATTTTGGCTTTACATTTAGATCATTTTGGTTATTTGTTCTCTATCAGTTCTAAACATCTTTGAGTTCATGGTCTTCCAAACGTTTAGATTTAATCTGCACTGAAGAGACATAAATTGTCGAAATGCGCATATGCAGAAAGTAAATTCATAGTAACTTCGGTATTTAGTTATCTGACACATATCTCCAACGTATTGTCTTTGCCCACTGCTCGACATTTCCGTTTAGATCCTTACTCAATTAGACATTTCAACTTAGTCTTTAGTGTCCTTTGTAATGAGAAAATTGAAATATCCTTAAATTAATCAAAATTTATAAAATAGCTAGTTTAAGAAAACATATTTGATATTAGAAATACTCATGTGGCACATACCCTGGGAGTCCAAATATAAGAAAAGACATTTCCTTTTGAAATACCTGTACCAAGTCGCGACCATTGCGGTCGACAATTTTTCCGGTTGTTTCCGCCTGATTTGTCTTTTTGCCTCACGGACTTTGGCTCTTGATGTTTCTGTTCTGTAATTTTGTTATTACCCCTATACTCAAATCTAATCCTTTTAACAAACAGTGTGAAAATTCTGAAATGATTGTCCATTAGATAGACAAACTTATGACCACTGCCGTATTTTTAAAAAGAAAAAATACATTAGTTGATTGTTGCTTCATAATTTGAACCTCCACGGTCAGTAAAATCAAAATCAAAATTAAACGAGTAACGGTAAAACTGTTGTGAAATAACAGAAATAGTCACACGAACTTGTGAGAATGGGTATGTCGTCAAGTCTTTTCTACAGCGAGAACGGGTGCTTCTTCAGTCTCTTCTACAGTGAGAATGGATGCGTCGTCAAGTCTCCTCTATAGTGAAAATGGATGAGTCGTCAATTCTCCTCTACAGTGAGAACGGGTGAGTTGCCAAGTCTCCTCTACAGTGTGAATGGGTGCGTCGTCAAGTCTCCTCTACAGTGAGAATGGGTGCGTCGTCAAGTTTCCTCTACAGAGAGAATGGGTGCGTCGTCAAGTCTCCTCTACAGTCAGAATGGGTACGTCGTCAAGTATCTTCTACAGTGAGAATGGGTGCTTCGTCAAGTCTCCTCTACGTATATATCGACCACCATGTGAGAAATATTTATGTTCAAAGAAAAAAAAATCATTGGAAAAGACTGACAATTAATATCAGACCACTCAAGGATAGATGAAGCTGTCGGAAACTACAGCTCCCCCCCCACTTTGCAAGTAAAACTCTCAATCTCCAAGTTCAATTTTTTTTTAAGTCTAGAGTAATGGCAGTCGGAGACGACAATAATCCTTACACACTGTTTCACACAGAAAACAGTTGATAGAGACGGTGGGCAAAAGTTTTCTTTACATTTTTGAAATCAAACAAGCAATAGTCGCTATTTTGCTGAAAGGAATTCATTAAGGATATGTGGTGTTGTGAGGTAAATCCCCCCACCAAAAAAAAATAATAAGTGGTATTTGAGACTTTCAGGAAATATACAAAATCTGGTATTAAACGTTTTTGAAAATCTAATCAGTGAAAATGTCTGTCAGGAAAATAACACAATTTGGAAAATAAAATTCACATCAAAACAAATTCTTCTTTGACGAAATATACAAAATTGGAATCAAATATCTTGGAAATCTAATTGGTGAAATGATTGTTTTAATAGAAACGAATTTTTAAGCTGTCGTTTTAATGTAGAATTAAAAAAATAATAAAAAACAATAATAAGTGGTCTTTGAGACTATCAGAAAAGTTCCGAAAACTGTAATCTAATATTTTAAATATCCCACTGGTGTAAATATTCTGTCCTATATTTAGTTGAAAAAATCTGAAAGTATGGTAAATGGGTAAAACTCAAATAACTGGCCTTTAATACTTTCAGGATATTTACCAAAATTGGAATTACAGTACATTTTTTGAATTCAGAGTATCCAGAATCTTGTTTTTTTTTCATTTCAAAAACTTGAAAAATATAAGAAAAAATATAAGTCTTTGATATTTGCAAAAGCTGCTTAGTCAGGGATTTGTTCAGCCTATATTAATTTCATACCTCAAGTAATTATATGGCCGTCACCATAACATCATTGAAAGATATGACGTGTCAGTGTCCCAAATGAAAGCGGACATATTCAGCTAGATTCACGTCTTCCCGGATTTGACTTTACCGATTTTGACCTTTTCATGGATTGACTCACTTACAGTGGGAAGAGTGATGTTAACAGAGCAGGACATGCTTCCCTTCCGGAGCAACTGGTGTCACTCTCAGTTTCATGGGAGTTCACACTGTGAGTGTCTTGGTTTTGAATGTTGTGTTTTTAATTTCTGTGCCTTGTATCTGTCTAGCGTCGTTGATTTCTGTGTTCTCGTTTTGGGCATGTCTTTGGACTTCGATTTTTGTAAATACTACTCCTTTGTTTCTTCGTTATTCTACTGCCGTTGTTTTTGATGTCCTTGTTTCTTAGTGTGTCCAATATTGCCATTAGTATAAACTTATTTTATTCATTTAAATATTCATACATATATACAATTCATCTAGAGCATAAACAGAAAAGGATTCAGAAACAAGCTACTATGCTTATGTAAAATCTGTTTCCTCATTACATACAACATAATAAACATGACAATAAAGCTCGTTATAGTACGAAAAATATTGATACATGAAACGATATCTATAAATTTGACTGTGAAAATGAAATGAGAAAATCAACAAAAGAAAAAGAAAAACTAAACATCTTAAAACACTAGAAAATATAAATGATAATTATTGTGGTGTGTCAAGGTGATATAGTTTTGTACTGCAACAAAAACTTTCGCATTTTGATCATCAGATAAATCAGGAGATCCAAAAATTAAGCAACTATTATTTAATATATAATTTGGAACAAAATTCAAAGCTGTAAACAGAGTCTGTCTAAGTAGAAAATATCTTGGACAATGAAAGAAAAAGTGGTATGGAGATTCTAAGGCACCGCAAACACAATTGGGAGAGTTAACAAGATTGCTCATGAACGAATGTAAATTTAAAGAACTGCAATCCATGCGTATTCTAGTGTGCAAAACCTGACCCAGTCTATTACCAGCATAAAAATATGGCGGGATTCTGTTGTATTTATTACTAATCTTTTCCTTCATCAAACCAAGTGTTTCACAGTTCCTGATATTTTCGGGAAGCTTATTCCATTCTTTTATAGAGGAAGGTAAAAAATAATCAGAATACAAATTGGTTCTTGTCCTAATCTCTAACAAATTACTAGATTGTCGAGTATTATGATTATAGCGATCAGAAATAGAAATAGGAATAAGACTACTTAGGTATTCAGGGGTCTTATCATCCACCATTTTATTAAAAAGAACGAGTTTATGTTTCATCCGCCTGTCAGAGAGCTTTTCCCGGCCAGTTTCTTGATATAACTTAACACGAGAAGTCAGTTTTGTCCCCCCCCCCCGTCACAATTCTAGCAGCGTCTAACTGTACATTTTCCAATTTATTTATCAAACTCTGATTTTTTGTGCCCCAAATGACGTCAGCACCTTCTAAAATAGGACGAATGAAACAAAGATATATTTTTTTCCAGAGAGAATCGATCAAGAGTCGTCCGTAATTTTCGAAGTATATTAACTCGTTTATAAGCCTTTTTGACAATATAATTTATGTGGTCATGCCAGAATCCAGTATTAGAAATTATTTTTGATTATTTACTGTTTTAAAAATCTGATTGTTCATGAGTAAAAGAGGGTGAACCGGTTTATTGGATTTCCTGGATATGATCATCGATTCGGTCTTCTGAGCATTAAATTTTACCAACCATTACAGATACCAATTATGTATGTTTGTCAAGTCGTCATTTAATATATCAGCAGCATTTTGTGAACTACCAACAACTAGGTATAAACTCGTATCGTCAGCAAAGAGTCTAATTTCGGCATTTATATCTTCAACAATATCATTTATAAAAATAGTTAAAAGCAAAGGACCTAGAATTGATCCTTGAGGCACATTGGGCTTTATAGGTAACCACTCTGAATTACACTCATTGATAACAACCCTTTGAAACCTCCCATCTAAATAATTTACTCAATAGAAAACCCAATCCGTATGCGTCCACTGACATTATTCTCAGACTTACAGAATTAGATCTTACTCTTAATATGTTTCAATTTAATGATACTTTTTATTCTCAAATTGGTGGAGTTGCGATAGGACGAAAATGGGCCACAGCTTGCCTTGCATTTTTGTCGTTTTTTTTTTTTTTTTTGAAGAAAAGATGTTCTCAGAGTTCACTGGACAACTTCCGGATCTATACAAAATATTTATTGATGATGTATTTGGTGCTAACTCCAAAAGTCGACATGAACTTGAGACATTCATCCATTTTGTATCATTCAGCTATCAAGTACACTTTCGACATCAGTGAATGTAAACTCTTCTTTCTTGACATTCAATGTATGATTCATGAAAACGTACTATCAACATCAGTTTTTTTACAAACCAACCGATGCACACTCTTATTTAGATTATTCTTCCTGTCATCCTACAAGTTGCAAAGACGCTATCCCTAAATCTCAATTCAAGCGGCTCAGACGTATTTGCAGTGATGACAAGGACTTCGAATCACAGTGTGCCCTGATGTCTGAATTCTTCATTAGGAGAGGATACCCAATGAAAGTGATTGGCCAATCCCCACCTCTGTCTTCTTGTTTTTTAATCATTTTACGTTTTGATATGTGTATATATTTTTTGTTTTACCTTTTATCGCAGTTCGACAAGAATTTTAACTTTTTTGTTTATTTTTGGTTACACGAGCTGCTTCACAGCACTCTTTATTTTAAATAGTTTACAAACCAATTTAGCAAGGTTCCACAAATCCCAATTTGTTGTAATTTGAATAATAGTCCCTTATGCAAAACTCTGTCAAAAGCCTTGCTAATATCGCAGAAAACAACCCGCACTTCCCTTCCACTATCTAAATCTTTACCAAATTCATTCGTTATGTTAACTAATTGATTCACAGCGGAATCTCCTTTTGTGAAACCAGACTGGTTTTTGGATAGAATATTATAATCAAGTAAGTAGTTTTGGATATATATAGAATAATGGTAGTTTTGAAGGTCGAGACAGATAATATCACTGTATCGCGGCGAGTCCGATAGGACGAGCTGTGATACTAGTAATATTTAGACCTTCAAAACTACCATTATTGTTTTTATCGGCAACGTCGTAAGAGTCATGATGTCAATTTCATGATGTCATTGCCTGATATTTTCTTGTATCTTGTATGGAATTATGACAAAATATAATAACAACATCCGATATATCTCTTATTTGGTGTTTTTGTATATGTAATGCTAAATTATGGCTATATGCCCGGATTGAAATCGAGATATAAAAAAAATGACTATTGATTTTTCCTTCATAATTTGGCAAATGGTTCTCTTTATGGCCTTCTTCTGAAAACTAACGAGAAAATAGGGGGTCCATGTGCTAGTTTTTAAGATATTTGAGAAAAACTGTCAAAAATTTACCAAAAAATAATATTTTGGCGGTAAATGACGTTGCGTTGTATTTCTCTCGGTATAACGTCATTCATCTTTACCCGCCGTTTTTCTTCGTTCTATTTGCATTAATTTATCAGGTGGTAGAGTATCGCAAATTAATGTCCCAAATATTTGTTTCATACTGGTTGTCGCACGATACATTTTTTCGGGTCAATTCCAATAATGGTCTCACATGGTGCAAGACGAAAAATGTATATTTGAAAGTGTGGTCCATCTTCGTGTGACCCATACATACGACTATGTTATGTCCGTTTACGTAAATTCAGTTGAATGTCTAAAGAAACAAGCGACCAAAAACATGCAAGTAACAGTTGACGGAAGAATGTCGTGTTTAGTGTTTTGATTCAATTCTAACAGTACGGAAAATTTAGATCTTAGATCTTGAATTATCGTAATTAATGGACAATTTTTTTTTAAATGAAAACAATATTTATTTTATCCTAGTAGGTACAGAAGATAGATCGGTCATTTTACCAACTATTTAACATGTTAGATGTCTAGTAAATCAAACCAAATGAATCCTGTATTCACTTAGTATAGAAGTAACTTAGTCGCTACACCTTCACAACACAACGTCTACAGTATATAGCTGTTGTGGGACTTGTTCAAATACACAGTCGATCATTCACGGTTGCACGTTTTACGCATCCCCTCCCGCTCCACCATATATTGATCACAGGGGCTAGGTTAAAATTTTTACGTTGAAAATTGATATAACAGATGTGTTGAGTAAGATCCTGGAAACTGCATTTCGCAATGATGAATACAATGGTGTGGGTTACGTTTGAAACTATAGTACTGTCCAGTTTTCCCGCGAATTCACCATTATGTTTTGGGCGACGTCACGAAAATCGGGAAAACGTTACCACTCCACATAACGACGTTATTATCTCCCCTGTACCTTAAAATGTAACTTCCGGGTACAATTTTTGATCCCGGAAGTTCCAATATTGAACGAGACTTACTAAACTGGGCTCCTGTTGTGTTACACTAACAACAGGTGACGGCTAAAAATCCCGAGGTCAAGATTCTTACCCCGTGATTTTACGAGACGTTGCTAAAGAGTAATCAACAACTGTCGTTATGTGAATATTTTCCCGGAAAAAATGAAAACAATCAGCGCTTTCGACCAATGGAACACGACGTAACAATGGCCGCCACCCGTTCCTAACGAGCGTAGCATTGTGGAACGGCGGACCAGTTTACGAGACTTACAGGCCCTATTCTCGTTGTGGCCACGTCGCGGGACTTGCCAATCCTTTCGACGGTTCCTTTGGTATTCTACTGTCATTCTTTGACTGAACAATAGTTTATATGAATCTAACACTGGTGAAAAGGCAAGATCAAGAAATCTCAGACACCCAAGGGTAAGATTTCAATATTTCTCTGACGAGGCTTGCCGAGTCAGAGAACCATTGAAATCTTACCCGAGGGTGTCTGAGATTTCTAAATCTGCATTTTCAACGGTGTTTGATTTATTTTCTCACTTTTGTAATCATACACTACAATTCATTCAACATCATGCCGTTCTTGTCATCCGTCGTTCCTAAGCGACGTCAATGACGTCACAATACGTTGCTTGGTAAATTCTGTCTTGTACCCGGGGGTACAAGACAATATGAATCTAACACGGGTGGGTGTGCGAGACAATATGAATCTAACACGGGTGGGTGTGCGAGACAAGGAAATCTCACACACCCAAGGGCAAGATTAAGGTTGTCTCTGACGAGGCTTCGCCGAGTCAGAGACTACCTAATCTTGCCCGAGGGTGTGTGAGATTTACCTGGTCTCGCACAAATACCCGTGTTTGATTTGTTTTCTCACCCTGCCAACACGAACGGGCAGTTGCTCATCAAATTTTGTTGAAACTAAGGAGTATCTCCCTCATGCAAAGCTCTGTCCTTAGCTGATTTTGGCTTCCTATTTAGATCATATTTGGTCATTTGTTCTCTATCAGTTTTTAAACATCTTTGACTTTATGGTCTTCCAAACGTTAAGATTTTATCTGCACTGAAGAGACATAAGTTGTCGAAATGCGCATATGCAGAATCAAAATTCACAGTAACTTCGGTATTTAGTTATTTGACATTGGACATCATGTTTCGTACTATCAAGCATAACGTTGGATTTCTGTTGACATTAAATAATTCAAAACATATTACATTACACAAGTATTTACTTGGCTTACTGTGGTTTTTCATTTTTGTTTACTTATACACTGAAATCGTTGATCTGAAATTTGACCTTCCTGACTTTTGTTTACTTACGGTAGTTACGTCCCCTTTTATGACGTCATAAGATTCGAGCGGGATTTTTGAATGTTGAGTATTACGTTATTTTCAGAATTATCTGGCACATATTATAGGTGTCGAGAGTAAAAGACACAGTTTTATAAGTCGACGTTGTTGAAAAATGTGCTTATCTAAATAGAAAAAACAAGAAGACAAGTGCAATTTGAATGTCAAGCAGATACAAAAACCGCGGGAAAAAGATCGTGTAGGTGTTCTCACCCAGGCGGATGGGTGAGACGGAAAATGGGTGGGTGAGACGGAAAAATCTCATCCAGGCATTTGCTACATAGAAAGCACTGCAGGTAGGGTGAGAAAAGGAAATCTCACACACCCAAGGGCAAGATTAAGGTTAAGACTACCTAATCTTGCCTGAGGGTGTGTGAGATTTACCTTGTCTCGCACACATACCCGTGTTTGATTTGTTTTCTCACCCTGCCAACTAGCTGCGGAACCGTAGCTCTATAGGTCCTTTTATATTTTTCTGATTTGGCGGACCATAGAGCTACGGATTTCCCCCTTTATAAAACTTGCGATTTTGCGACACGAATTTTGTCGCACGTTTTTGGGAGTTGTCTNCATTGAGAGATAATTGTTTCATAAAAATGTCAGTTCCTTTCCTCAGTGGGAGGTTATAATTTTTTTTTAAATAAGTATTTATGGGTGTAAGTTAATTCCTTCGCTCGCTTTTAAGGTAGCGCCTTCCTCATATTACCTAACCTTCCATATTTATTTACCAATAAATATTCATTTCCTGCTCATTATCATAACAAACGTCATCGTTGGGGTCAAACCGCCTTCGGCCATCTTGCTGACATCAATCTCACTGGGAACGAGACTTTTCGGGAGGCGGGACTAAATGAAAATCGTATCCGGAAAGGATATTCTGAAGTTAATATTTTGCCCATCTCTGATTTGAATGGCAACATTTCTCACTTTTGCAAAGCTTTTTGAATGCAAATAATTAATTCATCTGCATTTAAGAAATATTCCTAATGAATTTTGAAATATCCGGTCCGGACATGATCTGGCTTTTATTGCCACCTCTCGAAATGTCACGTGACTGCGATGTTCAAAATGGCCACTAAAGTAGGCGAGATTACGTTTATATTTGGACAATTTCCTTTATAAATAGAAAATAATGACACACCTTGCATAATTAATTGTTGTACATATTAGAAAAATATTGAAGGAAACGAAATGAACACACTTCGATACACGTACTTGGCGTCCGGTTGTCAAATAAGTCCCAGAAACGTGCGACAAAATTCGTGTCGCAAGAGTCGCAAGTTTTATATAGGGGGAAATCCGTAGCTCTATGGTCCGCAACTATAAAAAAAATCAGCACAAGGACCATAAGAGCTACGGTTCCGCAGCTACCTGCCAACACGAACGGGCAGTTGCTCATTTTGACATTGGACATCATGTTTTGTACTACTAAGCATATACGCTGGATTTCTGTTGACACTAAATAATTCAAAACATAATACATTACACAATTATTTACTTGGCTTACTGTGGCTTTTAATTTGTGTCTACTTATACACTGAAATCGTTGATCTGAAATTTGACCTTCCCCACTTTTGTTTACTTACGGGAGTTATGTCCCCTTTTATGACATCATAAGATTCAAGCGGGATTTTTGAATGTTGAGTATAACGTTATTTTTAGAATTATCTGGTACATATAATAGGTGTCAAGAGTTAAAGACACAGTTTTATAAGTCGACGTTGTTTGAAAATGTGCTTATCTAAAAAGGAAAAACATAAAGACAAGTGCATTATGAATGTCAAGCAGATACAAAAATCGCGGGAAAAAGATCGTGTAAGTGTTCTCACCTAGGCGGTTGGGTGAGACGGAAAATGGGTGGGTGAGACGGAAAAATCTCACCCAGGCATTGGATACATAGAAAGCACTACAGGTATGGTGTGAAAAGGAAATCTCACAACGCTAAAATTAGGAACTGTTCTGTCTCAAAAGTGAGAAAAGTAAATCTTCGATCATTAAACCATAATGGAGTTTTCTTTTGTAGTTATGCAGGATGTTTTAAGGTAGCACAACAGTCTTTTGAAGGAAATTATCAGTACCCATCTTTGACTGCCTATAACTTCGTTTATAAGTAAAGATACAATGACAAATCAGGTATCAAACAAAAGGAAAAAGATTGAACTAACTTGAAATGCTCATTTCAATATTATTCCTTTTAAGTATCAGAATTTGAATTTCCGTATTTGGCAAAAAAATTGGGATTTTCGTGTTAAATTTTTAAAATCAAAATAATGTTTATATCTTTACAGGTATCTGAATTTGTTTACCTTATCTGATAGAACCATCAAAATGCAACAAAACTATGTCTCAGATTTTTGATATAGGATCTGGTTTGAAAATAAATGAATTTTAAATTTTAACTCCGTGAATTTTTTTTTCAAATTTTAAAATTAATTCAATTTTTAACTAGGTCTTGTTTCAAAAAGCTGAGACACGGTTTTGCAGCAATTGAAATCAGATAAAGAAACCAGAATTCAGCTACCTGTAAATGTGTAAGATTTATTTTCATTTTAAAGATTTAACCGTTAAAACCTAATATTTTGTCAAATATGGAAATGTTGGCAATGATGCTTATAAGGAAAACTATTGAAATTAGCAATAACAGACAATTTCATCATTTTCCTTTCATTTGATACCTTATTTGTTATTGTATCTTTACTGGTAACAAAGTTATGCGCATTCAAAAACAGGGACTGAAATTTTCCTTCAGACTGTTGTGCTACCTTAAAACTGCTACATGACAACTTGGCAGAAGAGTGATATAACCATCACATAGCAAATGCATACACCCTACTCGGAAAAATGGGAGTAACAATCAAACTTGAAATACCACCATTTGGAAATCAACATCGTCATATTTACCAGGAACAATGAATATAAAAGAAATGCACAAAGTATAAATCATTTTTTCTTTCTCTTTCTTTTTTAATTATCATCCTGTCCGTTCAGGCAGATGTTTCATATTTAATCAAGATTTACTCATAAAGATTAGCCCAAATTTTTACGTTGGTAATCTGCGAAAATCAACAAAAAAAACCTCAAATACACGTTTTATTATGTGAAGTCACCGATGTAATATGTCGATTAATATTTGAATAATTGAGTACAAAAGGCTAAATGATGAGATTTTAGAGCATGATATTTAAAACAAAAAGGAAAGAAAACAATGTAGAAAAGTCAAAAGTTTTATCAATAGCATGTCTTCCCACGTAAATAATTGCTTTGCCTGCAGTAAAATACCAAGTTGACGATTGTGGAATATTTAGCATTGTAAAATCAATATGAAACTGCAACATTTGCAAATTAAATCAATACATCTACTCTTCCTTACCATTGTTTTGACATAATATTTCTCACATGACAAGCGTTGTACATATAGCACGAGCCACCGGAGTCACTGAACCTATCCGTGCACCAAGTTACGTGTGAACGCCTTCAGGTTTGTTTCGATTGAACCGATTTACTACGCCCCCGCAACATTATGTTTGCATAAAGAAGATTTCATTTGCCCATTCGAACGAAACAACTTACGCGGTAGCCTTATACTCTGTCCTTGCAACTTAACTTGTAAATTGATTACACTGAAGTTGTTTCCTGTTGAGAGGATTCATTGTGGTATTAAACAGATTTGGTTGAATTGTTCTTGTTGTTTTTGTTGATTACGCAAGTGTTTGCCGTTGTTTAACATTCATAAACCAATCTCTGTCACAGTATAGGAACTTGTGCGCCTAAGATATATGTCTTATGGTTCAATCTGTAGGCTGTAGAACGTTTTCACAGGAAAACATGTGAAACAGCATACATGTCCTGTAAGTTTTTTGCGTATTGTCTTTGACTTAGGAAACTTTTTAAGTTTGTAAAGTTTGCCCAACGTGTATGAAAGATTGATATATCCGAAGATGATATTATTTACAAGTAACCTGTTGATTTCAAGTTTAAAAGTCTATATTCAAAGGTAAAATAAACAGTCATAAAACAGAAATAGGGCTATTTCTTGTCTTGATATTCATATAGTTAGTATATTGTATTATTAAATGCATATACAAAGCCAGATAATCATATGTACGTTCTTTTTGATGGCGAAAATAAAATTGTCAACTGTATACTGTTTACGGTAGTACTGTTTACGGTAGTACTGTAGGTCTGATTACTGTTTTATCAAGAACACAGTTGTAGGCTGACTGACGTATTATTTTTTTTAAATTAGCAGTATTTAGCCATTCCATGCAATTTTATTATGTTTTTGCAACTTGAAGTATTATATGTTACTTTTGTAGTAAAATGGACCGTCCCAGCAGCACTTTTGCTACTTTGTGATTGGAACTTTTACTGTTTCGAAGAAATATTTCACTATATCATAGAAGCACAACAAAGAAGAAATATCCAAACACAATTGTGTGGAAAAAAAAACTAAAAAAGCAGGAAATATAAATTCGAATTAAGACTGTATTAGATGTCATAAAAATAAAGAAATAGGGTCATAAAGACGTGCATTTTGTTCATAACTTGAATATGAAAAAGAAAGGAAAATGGGTAAATGTCAAGGAGACAAAATCCCATATCCAGGTTAAAACGACCCAAAACAAAGCATCTAGAGGTCACCGTACGGTCTTCAACACAGTGAGGAACCTCACACCATATAGCAAGCCCTAAATGGCCCCAAAAAGGTAAAAAAAAGAGTGAACAAACCACATCCAATAACCCAAATATCAAGAAACTAAAATTTTATAAGAAGACAAGGACAAGCCAATGACCAACATATTCCTGACTTGGGACAGGCGCAAAAATTGCGGTGGGGTTAAACTCGTTTGCTTGGATCCAAACCCTCCCCTATGTGTGGTGAATGGCTAAAAAATAAATACACAAAGAGACTCGCAGTAAAAATGAAACCAGAAAAAAGTCCAACTTATCAAGACGAGTACCCTTACAATGAAGTACATAAAACATGAAGACAATACACACGGGTATACTGTCCGGACAAATGCTCGCATTTGGGCTACTTTCAGAATACTCTCAAATGTTGTCGTAAAAACGTTTAAGGTAGTCTCTGGTATTTGTACTTCCTAAGAGTAAAATTAATATATGCCATGCGTGTACTTACATGTAAGTATGGCTGTAAATAGCAATTTCTCTCTATTTTAGCAATTTTACAGTGTTTGGGAAAATGGTACTACTCGTAAGACACCGAGAACCAAAACCATTTTTTGTTGTGAGTATATAAACATTGCCCTGCCAAATGGCTGTTAGTATAGTTTGGCTCTGTGTGTACTATAAAGCGAATTTTAACAAAAATTGCCAAAATCTGTCAACATTGCAATGAAATGGCAAGTTCAGTGGCTGGATCTTTCATCTGACAGTAGGAAAATACATTTGAATTGATTTTCTTTTCTTATAACGGATGATCTGATAACACAATTTTGGAAAAGATTTAATACATTGACAAAAACTGGTATGCTGAAGGAAATAAAATCACGAGTAAGCGACCCCACCTCTTTAAAATGGTCATCAATAATAAAACCAAATAAAAATACCTTACTCTTAAAAAAAATCAAGGGTTGGAATTTGATCTGTTTTGTCTTAATTAAGCTCATCTAATGAACATTGCGGACTTATTTGTTTTTGTTCTTATAAGTTATGAAAGTTATGAAAGTGTTGTAATACTTAAGTATATCGGATAATTTTGATGGCGTCCCATTTAGTAACATTTGCGGATCCAACCCTCGGAACTCTCACCCTTTTCACGAAAAAAGTTAAAATTTCGTGCAAAATTTACGCAAAACTGACCCCAAAAATGGTCTGAAACCCCTTTTTTCTGGAAACTCGTTGGGATCCCCCTTTACGGAAGCGGGATCCCCCGGCTCTCTGTTGTAGTAAAGCATAATTGTATAAACCTGCATAATCTAACAAATTAAAGTACGGAATCCATTCGTGTACGCAAACATTAAATAAGGGCCTTAATAGAAAAATACACTGCTTATTGCTAGGAATCCAATTGTTTATAGGCCTCTACAGACAATATTACAAAATGCTAGTACCATATCGATTGCTCTTACTGTAATATCTTTTCGTCTGGTGGCCCTGCCAGTTTGTAGCATGAAAGGAACCAAACTACATACCTTCCATACAACTTACCTGTCAAGTTTGGTTCAGGGGGCTTTGGTAAGATCAAGAAAATCTCAAAAGGTAAAATCTGCAGTGACTGCCAGGTTTGTGAATATATTGTAAAGATATCAGAAAATTGTGAAAGACCTTGCATACGCAATCTTATTACAGTTTGCTTGAAGCAATTTCAGAGACGATGGTCGATATATCTCAGGACAATTTCAAAGTGATTTCTAAAAGTAAAACGAATAGGGGAAAGTAAAATTTGTTGCATTCTTTAAAAATATCTTCAAAATAGCGGAAGACAAAGCGTCTTATCTTTCTCAATGAGATGCACACGGAGAAATGAATCGGAGGAAACACTCTGCCGAAACAGACTCGCAAGGTAAAGAACAACAACAAAAAATCATTGTTCCATAGCTTATTTATAATACCATGTGTATTTGTAGAGACTTGTCTCATGTGCATTTACTCCACATCCCTTCATTGATTATCATAAATAGATGAAATTTCCTTAACATTCATTTTTACCGTGTTTTTTTCACATATTGTGTAGTTATATATTTGTTAAACAGCATACAAAGTCTGTGATGAAAGTTACTTTAAACAGCCTACATAATTCATTTTTTAACAACAATGCAGCTACAAATACTGTTGAAAATTGGCATGTAAGTGAGAATTATCTTTTATGGTTGCCTCAAGAAGTGTGAGCGTTGTAAGTTTAGCTTCTCATGTAACATGGAGAAAAAATATATTTTGTAACGCGATGTAGTGGCATTAATTACAAGTATTCAGCTCTCGCGGGACAACTTCTTCACAATTACGGATAAAGAGACACTTGACAGTCTACTAGAAAAATAATAAACCCCTTTTTGTACACAAAATATTTACTTTTTAACAATAAAACATGAAAAAACTTATCTGGCATATTCTGTTGGAAGTGGATTTTCCGCGAAAAACGTTCTACAGTCTACAGATAAAACCGTAAGACAGATATTTTAGGCGCACAGGTTCCTATACTGTGTCTGTGAACCTGTTCTAAGATTTTTTTTTCATAAAAGAATGTGTTTTAAAACCCCCAAAACGTGGCCAGAAAACAGATTTGCAATTTTAAAAAGATAAACTGGTTTATTTGGCATAGCAAGTGGGTAAATAGAACAATAAAGGGGTTGTTCAGACTCGTAATTCGACATTAGAACGTTGCAGGGATGAACAAAGTGTCTGCGAGTTATTTAGGAAAGAAAGGTTGGGTTCAACCACCGACTTTCTAATGGATCACCCAGTCTGCGGTAAGTACATGTATCACCAACATATAGATCTTTTTTGTGACACCGTCTACATACTTTGGAATATCACATTCTTGGTTATGCACGTATAACAAGAACTGATTTTATAAGAACCATCAGGACCCTTGATAAATTCCGTTTCCATAGTAAGGGGACACTTTCGACAGATCTTTCGACCACGACGTCGCGTTCCCCTGTATGACGTTGTTCTTTTTCATGTACATGTAGTTATGTAACGCTACAAAGGGGGTGTCTTCAGTCTGTGGCAAGTCTCACCAACATATTACATACTATGACATATATTACATTCTTGGTTATGCATGTATATCAGAACCAACATATTACATACTATGGCATATATCACATAATACAACTGATTTTGTTCAGAACCAACATATTACATACTTGGGCATATATCACATAATAGAACTGGTTTGTAAGACAAAATCAGTTCTATTATGTGATATATGCCATAGTATGTAATATGTTGGTTCTGATATACATGCATAACCAAGAACCATCAGAGCCATTGATAAATTCCGTTTCCATAGTAAAGGGACACGTTCGAAAGATCTTTCGACCACAAGGTCGCGTTCCCCTGTATGACTTATTGTTCCTTTTTCAGTTAGTTATGTAGCACTACAAAGGGAGTTGTCCTTAGTTTCCCGCTCTTATCGTATATATTAAATATTCTGTATTTGGGATGGGAAGAATGTTAAGGTTGGTAAGTACAATAACTTTTCAGGCCAATTTTTTCCATGAAGAAACCTGTATATCTATGCTTTATTCACATGGCATCATTACTGTTTGTACTAGCTATTAGTTATATCAAAAAAGATAGTTCCTTTTCAGTACAGAATACTCCCAGAATCTCATATTGTAATATTTTCTCTCTTCCCTCATTTGTTTTGCTGTTTGGTTTATCATTCTATGGATTGGATATCTGCTAAAATACTGATTTAATACCTTCATTGTAATTGCATTCTCGTCTCTTCAAAGAATTTCAAATAAGCACTAAGCTCACTTCAATGAAGAGCATGTGAACATTAGAAAATACTTCATGATTGACACGAAAAAAAAAGATAAATCTTGCAAACTTGAAAAAAAAAGAAAACAGGCTCTTGTTGTCAAACATCGTCCCATGCTCCAATAAACCATATGTTCTATGTACGCTAGTGCAACACTAAATCGACTTAAACCCAGCAACTGTCAACCCATCATTAAACATAGTCATACAACAGGTTTGATTGTTGACGACCAAATTCCTTTAGTTTAGGCATTATACCTTCGATAACCAGAAGCCCTCATCTTTTTCGTACCCGCATTATCCACAAATTCTGTGCCTCCCTTTCTATCCCCTGATGTAATTTTGCTTAGTTTGTTCGAATTACAATCCCTCGACGAGCTACATAGCATCGCCATGCACAAGTTAGAAATGCAGATATTGTAATGTGACCATCCGTTTTAGTCAATTAATATCACAACACTTAAGCAATAGAATTATAACTTAATTTATCGGATTCTGAGAATCAGTCATCTTTGTGTATATTTTCATGGTTTCAATATCAAGTACAGTTGAAAATTGGAATAATAATTTTTCGATTTGCAGCTTCATACCGTACAAATATGTGATGAAAGTGACCATCCCCAATGTTTACTATTCGTTAATAAAAATTATAAGAAAAGCTTTCCCCGAGGGAGAAATATACGCTCTCTAAATATTTCAGTAATAGTATACTTGTACTTAAGAGCATATCTCATATGGATACGTTATCATACTTTCAAATTTTGGAATAACAAAATGTTTTTCTTACTATTTTGCTTATAGTGCCCTCATCTCACTATTTATCCTATCAAGTTTTCTTACAATGCTCTCGATGGGTGCCCTGTGTTTGTTGCATGCTGCGATAGTCTTTTCTTTTTTTTTCTATTTTTCTTTTTTTTTCTTTTTTTTTCTACTTTTTTTTCTTTTTTTTCCTTTGGGGAGCAACAAACGGTATAGGTTGTACTCTTTACCAGTTTATTATAAGTTTGTTGACGATCCCAGTAAGAAACAACATGGATGCAGCGTTGTACGACATTAAACAATAAGTTCCTTTCAAACCGGTGCTGGTGGGTATCTTAAACTTACTATGCTATATGAGCAAAGCTTATTATTTAAAACCTAATTGTGACTTCAAGATAAAGAACACCAATAAAAAACGTTTTTCCATTGTTTGGTTTTACCATGTATTTGTAGATTTTGTCTCATTTCCTTACATATCCTATTATTGTTAATTTTATGTCCCTCTTGTGGATAAAAGAGTTTCAGATAAAAATGGAAGTTAAGGTGTTTAGTCCATGCATGTATCGACTAGGATATTTACCAAATACACTGTCTTGTGACCTTAAAGGTACTTTTGGGTGATTCACAATAAGATGGCGGAAAAGACATACACCTCATTTAAAATTTTATTTTCACTTAATTAAAATCATTTTTCGTGATGCTTTGCAGAACTCTCAACTCGAGTTGAAATTTTTTGCACTTATTTTGGGGGGGGGGTGGCTTTTTCTGAAAATGCAGGATAAAAATAACAAGTACACGTACAACTACAAATTTACGTGTTCCAAATTTTAACATCACAATTAAAAACGGCAAGAACACAACACAACATATTGCATACTAAATACAGTGAATGAATTGGAAAAACAAAAGAACAGTGACATTTATTTAGGGGAACTTGAATTGTATTGAATATTTAATTAAATGATGCTCATACTGGTTAAACTTTACTATAGTAAAAAGATTTAAGTAAGTACTTAGGCTGTGTAAAATTAATTTATTGTTTCTCAGTGCCTCTCATCTACTTGGAGGCTTGAAAAAAGCCCCTCAGTGACCCTATTTTTACCATTTAATAATATAAAAATACCTCCCTCACTACATTTTTGATGTTTTTTTATGTAAAAAGCTGTCTAATCTATTTGTGTGGCAATATATATTTTTTTCAATCACCTCTCTTCCTCTGGCACCATTTTCAATGAAAAATGGCCCGAGAACCAATTAATTGACTTTGTATGGCATAATAGCTAACATTAAACATATTTAAAAGCGAATTCTACTGCTTTTAAATATAACAGTACAACTCAGTTATAGGGCATATGTACAAAAATTGAGATTGCTGATTTTTTTTATAATTTGTTTTATCGTGTTATTCCTAAATGACATTTAAAATTATCATTTTACTCTTGCAACCTGTTTCAGGTTTTTAAGGACACAATTTTAGTCAATACAATCTCTTAGATTTGACAGATAATAGCAATTTATCAACAAGAAATGTATTATCAGATAAATGTTTGTCAATGTAGACCATCTGTGGAACTGGATGATATATCAACATCCACTATACTCTCCAGTCAGTAAAGACATGACCAAACACGTATGTCTTCTGTATTTTCTGTCCTTTACAGTTCTCCAGGTGGTTGGTAAGTCTATTGTTACAAATTTATAAATAACACTTTTGTGTTGCAAGATAATAACATCAATTGGCAAAACTTTATTTTCACGACAAATAACTGCTAAGTAAAACAGATATATTGAGTTCATAACAAACTTGAAAAACTGTAAGCTAAGCCCACTAATATATACCCCCGCTCACCCATTTGATTCCAAATATAAAGAAAAATCAACAAAAATATCAAGTAAAATCAAATTTTTAAATAAATAGTACACAATTACAACTGAATTTCATTTAATTTCACTAAATGGTCTAGGAGAAGTTGTCGCCACAAAGCGGATGGAATAACGAACGGACAGACGGACGGACGAACGGACACCATGATCATTATATATCGCCCGCTAAAGCGTGGGTGTAATAATAAAATGTGGGTGTAATAATAAAATATTATTTCACTACAATGAATGTAAAGGGGAACTATACCAGAACTATTAAACTAAAATATAGTTCCAGACAGACAAATGAATTTTAGTTTTGTTACTAGATTTAAATGATATAAATAAAAGTTCCTTCATAGGAGTAATAACAAACTTGCCAAATAGCCGAAGTCCAAAGAGGGAAAAACAAAAAGCAGGTACACAATCAACCGCAATGGTCTTTACTTCAAAAGGAATGGTGGGTTAAATCGGTTTAATAGCGCTTGAAACCTTCCATTGTGGTAGTTTCAAGCAGAAACTCAACATCAGTTGCTACTGAAAGGTCATAGATAGTGAAAAGAAATGTTTATCCCAGTAGTAAGCAAAGAATGAATTTTGACTGAAACACAGTTTGGACTATAACTTCACAAGAGACTGATATCTATTGAATAATTCAAGTCCAAACATACGTTTTTAGAATATTAGTAAGTTATTTTTAAAAACCAATTTGTCAGCCCATTATTTTAATACTGATACTTTAAAAAAAGAATACCTGCCTCGTATAAAATTTCCTGTTAATACTAGTTTCAAGACGTTTCATCAACTCATTTGCATATTCTGATTGGGGAATGTTCCCATCATTATTTGCCGAAATACTAGCATGATAAAAAACAGTTCTAAGTCTGTGAAAAGCTTCTTGTTT
This sequence comes from Modiolus philippinarum, assembly GCA_002080025.1. NCBI lineage: Eukaryota > Metazoa > Mollusca > Bivalvia > Mytilida > Modiolidae > Modiolus > Modiolus philippinarum. The sequence goes on from MJUU01021803.1 coordinate 113,458, forward strand.
ATTCAAAATATTTTTAAAATCATATGTTACATATTTACACAAAAAACAGAAAATTACCAGTCCTTAGCATTATTGTTTAGGTGGAACCTTTACCTTTTTCAGTATCTTTAAGTCAATTCATTCAAACTGATGTTCGTTATTTGTAGGGTTAACTAAGTTTTGTTTCCATAAAAATAATTTGCATGAATGATATAGTTATAACCTATCTACCTTGGTACGGTACCTAATTTCACAATCCAAAACTGTAGTCAATTTGAGTATGCAAGATATGAAGGAGTACATGTACACTAGACAAAGATACAAAAACATGATAATAATAAACAACGGAACAATCCTTTTATTGTTTTCTTCATCATAAACCCTTCAACAATGAGCTTTGCTAATATCTCATAGTAAGTTCAAGACGGTCCCTAACACTGGGTTGCTAGATACTGAACTCTGAACTCTATATCCATTTTTGTATTTACCCATGTGTAAAGGATCGTCAGCGAGCTTAGAATTAACTTTTAAAGTGCTTTAACACTTGCTGTCATCTGTTGCCTGACAGAAATACTAATACAAGACATTCACAACATAAAAACAACTACGGGGCATTCATCAAGTCAAATGCAAGAAAGTTAGGCATGATAAATTCATGAGAATTGAGCTCTATAAAGAGGTTGTAAGAAAACATTTAGAAACTACCCAAAAATAAATTCTCAAGAACAAGTAAAGCATAACTGAAATATATAGAGAGTATACTAGTATATCTCTAGCACGGGGGCGAATCTTTTAACGAACTCCACTGACTGTAGGTTCAAATTTTGTTCATGGTTAGAAATCTATTCAAATGTATCTTTCACAATAATCAATACTTTCGAAAAAGGGGTTGAATGCCTAGAAAAATATGACACACAAATTTAAAGATGGTTTTAAACAGGAAAATATCCATTTCATTAATGCCGAAAGTTAAATCGTTCTAGGAATAGGAACAAATGCAGTCCGGCGACAGATTAAGAACCAATAAACATAAATAAAATGACGTGGGTTAAAAATTAATTAAAAGATAATAAGTTTATTACCTTCAACGTAAATTTTAGTCGGCCAATACATGAACGTTCATCTAGCTAACTTAAAGAATATTTCATAAATGTGCCTTTAGCGAAAAAAAAAATTGTTAAAATTTAAAATTTTGCAAAGACATTCCGATTTTTCGTGAAAATAATTGTAACTAAATGAATAAATACCGAAGTTACTGTAAATTAAGTTTCCGCTGCTAAACATTTCGACAACTTATGTCTTTCAAGTGCAAATTAAATCGAAAAAATGTGAATAAAGCTCACTAATATATATCCCCGTTCCGTTATTTGACTCCAGAAGTAAAAAAGTCAACAACAACAAAAAAATCAAGTAATATCAATTTTTAAATAGCGCTGACGCACAATGGCAATATCCACTGAACATTCTGTGAAAGTTTCTTGAATTTCACCCAGTGGTCTAGGAGAATTTGTCGCCAAAAAGTGTGTACCTTATGGCGGATGGAATAACGAGCGGATGGACGAACTGACACAATGATTACTATATACCGCCCGCTAAAGCGGGGGTTAAAAAGGAAAAAAAATAAAGATGTATAACTGTCAGTAGTGAACACATGAAAAAAAATCTAAATGGAATGCCAAATTTATGATTTGCAAATATTTATTTTGATTTTACAGTCTCTTGGAAATGCTACGACTATTCATATTACGATGTAAAAGCAATAAGCAGGATAGGACACAAACCTGTTTGTGAAAGTCATGGTGGTGTTTTTACAAGAGGCAACAACCGAAAATTTGTCGGATGTGAAAATTGTATGTGTTGTAAGAGGCAAGGTAAGTAGTGTTCTGTAAATCAGAACCCATTTTTGTAACAAGACCTTATGTAAAATTTCGACTTTTAATAATTCAGATGAAAAGAGGGGTCATCCAGGAATTCGATAAAGAGAATCAGTCAGGGTATCTGATCATACTAAAATAGATTATATTATTTTCATATATTTTTAGACTCCGGTGATTTATTCGATTGTGGTCACATGATCTTGTATATTCCTAAGAGTTATCAATAAATTTAAAAATTGACTTTACGTATTGACCTTTGCTAAAAATAGATCACTGTTTTACATTATCATTAAATAAGGATAGCAGACGAATTGACTTAATGAATTGACTTTTCGTATTGACCTGGGACTAAGAATAAATCATAAAAATTTCTTTTATTAAATTGTAAAATTTCTTAAATATCATTGGTTTGTCTAATACAATATACAAAACAGGCGTATATTTAGTTCCATGAATCTAATAAAAAATACGTATGCAAAAAAAAAAAAAAAAAATAGAATCAGCAAATATCATATAAAATTGAGATTTATTAACATAAGTCTCTTTAAAAATTCTTAAATTTGGAAAATAATAAAACTATTGTAGCCTATTAAATTCGGTCAATTGAAAATTTATTGACATGAGAAATGTATTTTTACACTCGGACTACATCCTCGATCAGTATAACTGTCTCATGTCAATATATTTCTGCATTGACCTCATTTAATTGCTATAATTGTATAGTAAAAATGAATTAACCAGTGAACACTTATATATGTAACATGGTTTGACAACAGCTCAATTTCATATTTTAATCTCAGATTGATTGCTCTCTCGCTACAATTCCCATGTTAATGGCGTTCTCTCGCTTATCACATTTCGATTTAAGGGTTCATTTTAGAAAAATAAGTACTTTTATATAGCTAACAAAGGCCTAACTTATCGCCAAAAACTAGCCTGGTCAGAAATGGCGATATAACGAAGGTGTACTGCACTGACACGAGGGCATCTACAAAAACAATGTACCTATATGTATAATTCAGATCTACCTTCCTTATTTCAGAGCTACCCTGCAAAGGCAGATGTGGCAGAAACTCTGTGTGTATAAATGACAGTTGTCAATGCAAGAATGGATTCAGGAAAACTGAAAAAGGAATTTGCAGACGTAAGTCAATATCCATGTTGAAACCTTTTTGGAAACACAACTGTCCTGGATCATACTGTTAGATACTGTCATAAATTGTACTTCAATCCCATATTGATCTTGCAAATTCCACTCGACGTACATATGTTGTATTTTTAGACTTGATATTCATATTTATCGGTATCTTAACGAACTAAATTACAGATTTTAAGGTTTTTCTACATCTTATTATCACTTAAAAATCTGTGAAAGCTAAGTTGTAGATCTTTATATTTTTCTAAACATGCACCGTTAATTGCCAGTTTTATGCAAAATATTTATATACGAATAACTGAACTTCTCTAATAAACAAACTCAAAAATAATACCCCCAAAAAATGCATTTTAAACTGATTTTAAATGAGAAAGCGTGTTTGTATGGATTTTGTTCCATGTTCATTTTCTAAATTTCCCTTCATTTGTTCTAATTAAAACCAGACTGAGTTCATCGCGATTTCTTTGATTTCCCAAAGCTGCAACAAAACTCTGTTTAAATATCTATTCATACGTGTAGAAAATACATGCGTTTATTCAATAAAGGTAGTGATAGTCGTTTTATATGGTATTTTGTTCTTAAGGGTTACCCTGCAATGGTAAATGTGGCAAAAATGCTGTTTGCAGAAAGGAGAAATGCATTTGCAAGAAAGGATTCAAAGAAAGTAAATCTGGTTTATGCCAACGTAAGTAACAGTGTAAAAATAAACTATAAAATCGATGTTTATCTATTTCTGTAATTGCAGGCTTAATTTTTTTTCACGTTATGTATAACATATACAAATGCAGACCCTGTTTTAAGTGAAAACGGCTTTACTTTCACACATTTCATCCCGTATTGTAAAAACATTAATAAAAAGTTTAAAAAAGTATTTACAGCTACATTGTACTGCCAATCAACTAAAAATATCCAAAAAAAAATTACAAAGAAGAAAAAAAGAGAAAAGCTAGAAGTTAAACGACCCAAAAATAAAATGTTAGACCTTACTAAATAAAACCTGAGATTAATTTCGGCGGTAACTTCTGTAGTCGACATTTTGATTCGAAACTTTGAGTTGAAATATTTTCAGACCTTTGTGAGCTACATGTTTTGTTACCAAGAAATTTATTAGCATAAAATTAATCAAGGGAGATCCATTGTATGAATCTTGGCTTGCTTACGATTAGTTATTATTTCAGATATTTCATAAATGTTTTCATTTACCAAGGCGGAGCTATTTGTCTACTAGCTGCGGAACCGTAGCTCTATAGGTCCTTTTATTTTTTTCTGATTTGGCGGACCATAGAGCTACGGATTTTCCCCTATATAAAACTTTTTTACGACACGAATTTTGTCGCACGTTTTTTGACAACCGGACGCCAGGCGGGGGCAGTCTCATTTATGTATTTCGTTTCTTTAAATGTTTATCCACAACCTTCCATATTTATTTACCAATAAATATTCATTTCCTGCTCATTATCATAACAAACGTCATCGTTGGGGTCAAACCGCCTTCGGCCATCTTGCTGACATCAATCTCATTGGGAACGAGACTTTTCGGGAGGCGGCACTAAATGCAAATCGTATCTGGAACGGATATCTTAAAGTAAATATTTTGTCGATCTCTGATTTGAATAGCAGCATTTATCACTTTTGCAAAGCTTTTTGAATGCAAATAATTAATTCATCTGCATTTAAGAAATATTCTTAATGAATTTTGAAATATCCGTTCCGGACATGATCTGGCTTTTATTCATATGGCAAAATGGGGGTTACTTTTTTATGCATATTTATGAATATGCATAAGGCAGTTATACCACGTGATCATAGAGAAGTGCCTGAATCCACTTTTTCAATTACCAGCTTATACGGATAATATTATCTTTTTCACCGTATTCGACTCTAATCTTACCTGCACAAATAAAGTTTCCGGCGCGAATTTCATGAAATTAATGTGAAATCTGTGTAAATGTTGACAAAATTAGGACAGTTTCATAAGGTCCTCACATCGCAATCATGCATTTTTTAACATTCGTGGGAACCTTTGTTTCATTTCTGTTGATGTAAGTAGGCATGTTGTTGATAAACACTTGCATATTCTTTCATGACAAGTTGTTTATATCTTGAGATTACTTGACAATTTCCATTTCAAATAACAGAAAATCGACATCTTGCAATATCTTGACAAAGGCAATACTACGCATTTCGCTTCGAATATTATTTCCTTCAGGGAACCTTGAATTTCTAAGATATTTTATTCATTTGAATGTGTGGTGAAGGAAGGAAACGTAAACTGTATACCTTATTCATGTAAAACTGACATTTTTATAAAATGTCCGGGTACTTCATGAAAATGTTTCATTTCTATTCACAATGTATTTGATTTTTTGACGCCATTTTGTCTAAAAATGGCGATATATGCAAATGAGCAAAACGGTAAGATTTTGCCATATGTGCCGCCTCTCGAAATGTCACGTGACTGCGATGTTCAAAATGGCAACTGAAGTAGGCGGGATTACGTTTATAATTGGACAATTTCCTGTATAAATAGAAAATAATGACTCACCTTGCATAATTAAATGTTGTAAGTATTAGAAAAATATGGAAGGAAACGAAATAAACACACTTCGATAGGCGTACTTGGCGTCCGGTTTCAAGTAACTCCCAAAAACGTGCGACAAAAATCGTGTCGCAAGAGTCGCAAGTTTTATATAGGGGTAAATCCGTAGCTCTATGGTCCGCAACTATCAAAAAATCAGCACAAGGACCATAAGAGCTACGGTCCCGCAGCTATTTGTCTACATGTATATTTCAGAGCTTCCATGCAAAGGCAGATGTGGCAGAAACTCTGTGTGTATAAATGACAGTTGTCAATGCAAGGATGGATTCAGGAAAAATAAAAAAGGAGTTTGCAGACGTAAGCTACAGACATTGACATGTTTAACGTTACTTTAAACATTGTTTTCCTGGTAACTACTGGACAAAATATCGTTTTGTCAAAATATAAGAAACAAATGGAATCATGATCGTATAAATTTATGAAAACCAATATTTTTTATGGAATGGTTGAAATAACAAAGATCACGAATTTCAATACATTATAATTTGTGTTTGAGAAATGACTAGAAAAACCAACAACAACGATCCGACAGTTTTACAGCAGTTAAAGGCCTTTATCAATTAAATGGCACCTGCAAGAACTATAGAATTAAAAAAACTATCCATACTGAGATATTTATAAAATATGCTATCTCTATAAGAATAGAATTGCTGTTTCATACAGAATTTTCTATTATGTACGCGGTATTTTGCAGTTCTGTTTACTATCGATATATTAGATGTACTACTATGCATAAATAAAAAAAAGACCAAAGTTGGATAAAACAGTAAATTTCGTATGTTGTACATAGTACTGAGAATTTTAGATGTGTTTGGGTATATTTTCTAACTTTGGAATAAAATGCTTTGTTAAATGTTAAATGACCAAGCAGATAACTAATACCACAAAAAAATTGAAACATTTGCCAGAAATATCATATCTATATTTTCTGATCCACACAACTTTTAAAAAGGTAATATACGGGGGAAAGTTAAGGATAATATTCATTTAAAATCAAATATCTTTATTTTTGCCACGAAGCTTTGGCAAAACCACAGACCGATTGAAATTAAACTTTGCATAGTACATACACTAACCACTAAGAACATTTTCTGCAATATTCAAGTTTTCAAAATTTGTCATTTTTGAGATTCAAAAATCACGATTTTTTCCTTTTTATCGAGTTGTTCAGTCTTTTGACTTTATACAGGCTTTGATTCACCAAGGAAATCATTTGCATAAAGTTACCAATTTGTTCCATGGGAGAATTTCCCTTATTGATGGGGTCATTTTCAGAATTTGGAAGGGTATGGTTGTACTGATAAAAATTTTGACTTAACAGAATCGTTGGAAACACCAAGATACAGAAATTATGGAAGAAATTAGACAGGGCACAAGTGACTCAGTTTCTGACTAAAGTTTGATATTATTTCAAGGCGAAAATTTTTTGAGGAATATGAAATTTCAGTGATCTGTGTTTTGCGAGGAAGCATCATCTGATTGAAGACTTTTTTAATGTCTAAGAGGATAATCTCAAAAATATCGGACGCAAATTTTAAACCAGTAAAAATCAGTACAACACAGTACAGAAATAACAGGCACTAGTCTACTAGTCTACTCCATTTTCAAAAGAATAAAACTCATTGTAATTTAAATACAAAGAATATGCATGTAAAATCATTCTGTAAAAGTCGTGACCGTCGTCAATATATTTATTCTGTTCTTCAGGGTTACCATGCAATGGTAAATGTGGCAAAAACGCTTTTTGCAGGAAAAATAAATGTATTTGTAAGAAAGGATTCACAAAAAATAAAGATGGTTTATGCCAACGTAAGTTACAGTTTCATGTTATTTAATATATTAAACAGACTCATTTCAAGATTTATGTATTACTTTAGTCTTTGTCATAATATAATTAACGATATGTAAGTAGTTAATATGGGAAAAAGCCGCAGGTTTTCAAAAAACGTTTTTTGAAAACCGCAGATTTTCCCCCATAGTTACATGTAACTACTATCTACGGGACTAACGAGAATAAACAAACATGTAAGATTTGTTATTCACCACAGTTGAGACGGGTAAAACGGGCTAGATTCTTAGTTCACTCACATTTTTTACGTTGCTTGCGGTTTAAGAACAAAAATCTTATAGGTTTTACTCTTCTTCCAACGCTCAAGACTCTTGTTTAACCTGTTTAAGACACTGTTTATAAACTCTATCATTTTTGTATAAGAAAGAAAAATAATAATCCAGTAATAAAATATGTTTAGAGGAACACAGTTCTGTGATCGATATGAGTATTGTAACTTTTTACTAGACACTCCCATAAGAACTCCACAAAATGGAGAACCAAAGTCAAAACGGACTACAAATTTAGCATAAATGATAAGGCTTCGTTTTATGACTGGTATAATGGGTATTTTTTAATCAAGTTTAAAGTAGATAAACTAGCTGACGGAGCAGCACCGGACAACGACACAGTATCTGTTATTTCAGATGTAACAAATTTTCTTAGTCAAATGAGAGTTTCCCAAAACGGAAAAACAGTTTACGACTGTAATAATTTATCTCTAGCAAATCACGTCAAATCATTGCTTACACTTTCAGATGGTTATGTTAACAGCTTAGGCAAAAACAGCTTTATTTACCCTGATAATGTTGCAACCGCCGTTGATGCTAATACAGGGTTTAAGGCGAGAACAACGTTAACTAATGCAAGGAAAGAAGTAACGGCGGAAATACCATTAAATAGATTTTCTTTCTTTGCCTCGTTGGAACAAAATCTTTTACCCCCGGCACTGATGGGAATAACGATAAAAATAAACAACGACAATTATTTATTATACAAGGCTGATGGCGCTGCTGACGGTAGAGTTGTAATTACACATTTTGAACTTTGGATTCCTAGACTAAAATTAAATTCTGTTGGTTTTAACGGATTTGTTACAAAATTACATGAAACCAAGACGGTGGACATATCTAAGAGAAT
>MJUU01021805.1:0-38457 GCA_002080025.1 Modiolus philippinarum
AAATCAGTTAAAAAAATGCTTGCATATGATTTGACCAATCTAAAAAACAATAAAAACAAAGGTGTATGGTTTTTACGAAATACTTGATATTCAAGGGGAAATCGTATATTTATATTATCCTTTTAGCAATATATTCGTTATAGAGAGAGTAACTGGTGACGACCTGTCAGACTTACTAGAGATATATAGGAATCAAAAGTGTAGAACCAGAGATACACGTCAGTGTTATGTATAACCCGTGTTATGCTTAAACCGCAAGCAACGTAAAAAATGTGAGTGAACTAAGAATCTAGCCCGTTTTACCCGTCTCAACTGTAGTGAATAACAATTGCTTATTTTCGTTAGTCCCGTAGATAGTAGTTGATATGGGAAAAAAGCCGCGGTTTTCAAAAAACGTTTTTTCAAAACCGCAGATTTTTTCCCATATCAACTACTGTTGATGAGTATAACAACATAACCACGTTGGTTATTTGAGGCTTGCACACTGTTATTTTCGTGCAACATGTTTGCCGATTTTTATTTAACACGCAGTCGTACTGGAGGATCATTATTTGTCATTTTTCATGACATTGAAACAAAAAAGTGCACGGGCAAATTCTCGTTCGTTGTAAAACGACATTATATTTCTCGTACGTATTTGTGTAGCACCTTGTAGTGTTGAATCCATCTTTACATTAAATCAATAAATGGCTATTTTTAGCACGCTTACAAATACGGAGATACATTTATACGTGTGACAAATTATATTGTGATTTAGGCTTTAATAGAACAAAATACTTGTGGAAACTCTACACAGAAGACAAAAAAATATCGACTAAAGAGCTAACATTGTGAGTTAGGCTACAAGTAGAAATATATTATACGGTGCGGCTTCGCCTTACCGTATAATAGATTTCTACTTGCAACCTAACTCACGATGTTAGCTCTTTAGCCGATGATAATATATAATGGCAAAATGTGTGTCTTGATAAGATCTACATTTGATACATGGGTCTAAAATCATTGGACCAACCGTTTTGAGCTTATGGACCAAAACTGATTATTTTTTTCTGATTTCGGGGTTTTTGCTTATAGCTCAAATATCATTGAGGATACAAAGAGGCATTCAATACAAACAATTTTAAGCGAGACGTGACCTTCAAAATGAGGTGAAGGTAAGAGTTCAATGTCATAACAAAATAATTTATTTCGCATAAAAGTATCTACAAATGTACATATTAAGCTTAAAAGTTGATCAATTATAAGAAATTAAGACGCAGCTTCCGGGAAAGACCTATAAATTGTTTTTCGAACAAGTGACGTACTAGTTTTCTCGAAATAGGTAATCCATGTAAGTATTTCAATAGAACTTAAAGTTTAAGTATATTTACACACCATAGAGGAAATGCCTTACTTCATAACATATAAATTGAAATGATTTTTCTGATGTGTATAGGTTAATAAAAAAATACTGATATCACTGATAGACAGAATGTCAAAAGAACCAAGCATAAACTCACAAAAACTGAAAACATAAGAAGCGTCCATTCAAACTAAAACACAAGATCAAATTTAACTAATCTGAACCTACATGACAATAACTACACACATACATAAATTGTCAGTAATTCTAACTGATAATAATTAATGAGGGACAGCCATTCGGGAGGATTTTAAATACAGGACTTTCGAGATAGGAATTCTCGTGTAATTGAAGGCGGAAACGATCTCCTCAAATACCAGTAAGAAGGATAACTGGATTCCTGACCTATTGAAATAAATATATGTACCACCTAAACAAACTGTAGTTATGAACTTTTTATAATTTGTCCCTCATGACAATTATTGAACTAAATTTTAATTGACCAAAACCAATCAACCTGAAGCGCTACAAATAGCTTAAATATAAATCACCATTAGCTCAACAGTATTAATCAATTAGTGATTCCCTCTCAAGGTATTGATGTATTGATTTTTTATGTATTTAATGTTTCCGGAACGAATACGTCTCAAAAGTCCCGTATTTTGTCTCCGCAATAAAAATGTACTGTTACTTCATCCTAATTCTAAAACAGAAAGGAAGTGATAGTTGTTATGGTATCAATGGTGCATCCAAATACCACAAAGATACCAAAACATTCTTATAAGCAATCACAACTAATAACTGGATATCTATAAAACATTGTACAAGATGCACTAGTCCACAAGTTTTTGTTTTATAGAGTCCAATTAAACTTCAATTTGCGATGAAAAAATTACAACTCAAAAACATAACTGTGATTTGAGAGATGTATAAAATTTAACAAAATCTAGTCTAGAATATAACACTAATTCTTTTCTCATAATGACTTTTTAAAGCTTAAAACAATAATTCACTCCTTTTATTGCAGTGGTTAAAATGACAATGTAAGATCTAAAGTATCTAAAATGTATAGCTGATAGGAGAATTCAGAAAATAAAAGCGGTTTAAGAGTTCAGGAAGCCTACAGACAGTGAAAACCATACACCTAATTGAACATTTATATTTTCACTTAAAGGAATTTAAAACTGTATATTGACTTAAAAAATAGAACTATAAGTTCTCAGAGTTTCAGGCAATTTATCAAAATTGGAATAAAAATTTCTGCAAAATTACTGAAAATCAGAAACAAGCTGAAAAAAGCAAAAAAAAAAAATTGCTTCCTATGAATATTATATTGAAAGATTTCATGGGGGTTTTAGAGATCACAGCATCTGTTTGCAACCAAAATGGTGCAGTTCTTATAATGACCAATCAAGGAAAAAAAATAATCAAATGTCATTTTTTGGTATCTTCATCCTCAAACTCATCCTTAATCTTATTTTTGCTTAATGATATGATTTTTTTTCTAGAATTAATTAATGTTTGAAATTTCAGGAAAATTACCAATTATTAACATAAGTCAAAATTCCGAACGCATACCATGGATACAAAGAGTAGATATATCATATAACATAATATAGCAAAAATTGACAAACTAATGGCCCAAAAAACATTGCTCTAGCCAAACTTGAAAGAGCACACACAAAAACTATAAAACTAAGAATCTGGCTAGTTTATCGTCTTATTTCTAAACTAACCTAGCTTTATAAGAATATAGAAACATATCGGCTCAAAAAGGCACACAAATAGAACCGATAGTGAACCCAAGTGTAATATTACACTTATGGCGTGTTTGTTCGTGTGAGGATTTTTCATACGTTTACTAATTCATTTATTTTTAGGTCACCTGGCCAAAGGCAATGTGAGCTTTTGCCATCACTCGGCGTCCGTCGTCCGGCGTCCGTCGTCCTTCCGTTAACTTTTATTCAAAGATCTTCTCCTCTGAAACTACTGGGCCAATACTAAGCAAACTTGGCCTGAATCATCACCAGGGTATGCACTTTCAAGTTTGTAATTTTTATGTCCGTAGACGAAACAACATGGCCGCTGTTACTAAAAATAGAACATAGGGTTAAATTGCTGTTTTTGGCAAATAACTCAAAAACCATTGCAGATATAAAAAATCTGACATGGGCTAAAATTCTTCAGAATGACGAGATCTATCTACCCTGCAATTTTGAAGAAAATCGGAAACCCGTCTAAGAGTAACAGCCCTTTTTCCGTTAAATTTTCAAAATTTATGCATTTTTTATTTTTTATTTCAAAAACTGTAACAGATAGAGGTGAAGTGTAAAATGCAAAAATGTTCAGCATATCAAGATCTACATACTCTGAAATTTTGAAGAAAATCCAACTGTCTGTGTTGTAGTTATTGACTCTTTTTCACACACAAAAAAACAAAACAAAACAAAAAAATCAATGCCATATGGTTATAGGTTACTTCCCTTTAAATTCTGCTTTCAAATCTTCTTTGGTTTACTTTTCTCTTTTAAGTTTTAGAGAAATTCCCTGCTATCACTTTATTAAAAATAATTATTTGTTACATAATCAAGAGCAAAAAAGTGTTTTTGTACAAAAATTTACATTTTTTTTGCAAAAATACCTTCATAAATTATACTTATTTCACAAATTAATAATAATTGTATATTGTGTCATATAGTAACTCTTTGTTTGCCCACAATACAAATATCTCTACCAGATAAATATTGAAGTAGCATCTTAACTTCAATGCCTGCAACTTTATAACTGACTTGCATAGCTATGCCATGGTGATCCTCCTGCCATCACGTCCATTGCAAACTTTTTATTCAAACCTCCTCTTCTCTTAAGCTGCTGGGCCAATTGGAACCAAACTTGGGCACAATGGTCCTTAGGTGGCCCCTTTTAAAAAAATGTCTGGCAAGTCCCTACCATATCCAAGATTTCCGCCAGCAAATACGGTTTAACATTGGACCCTATAGGAAAGCATTCAAAGATCTTCTCTTAAACCACTGCACCAATTGGAACCAAACTTGGTCACAATAGTCCTTCGGTGGTCCCCTTTAAAAATTTTGTTCGGTATGTCTGCACGTCATCCAAGATGGCCGTCAGCGGGGAACTTTGTCCAAAATTGGATAATATTGCAAAAACCTTCTCCTCTGAAAATACTAAGCCAATTGGAACCAAACTTAGTCACAATGGTCCTTAGGTGGCACCTTTTAAAAAATGTGTTCAGCAAGTCCACATCATATCCTAGATGGCCGCTAGGAGGGAACGTGTTTTTAACATTGGACCCTATATTGTAACATATTCATAGATTTTCTCCTCTGAAAGTACATAGCCAATTGGAATCATACTTAGTCACAATGGTCCTAAGTGGGTCCCCTTCATAAAATGTGTCTGGCATGTCTGCATAGCATCCAAGATGGCAGTCAGCGGGGAACATTGTATAACCTTGGACCCCATAGGAAATCATTTGAAAGATCTCCTCTGAAAATACTATGCCAATTGGAACCAAAGTGAGGCACAATGATCCTTACATGGTCTTCTTCAAGAAAGGTGACAGTTGGTCTAAGCCCCAACAAAAATAGCTGCCAGTGGGGAACATAGTTTAATTTTGGATCATATAACATCAGCTTAACATAACTTCAAAATGAGACCCTTAAACAGTCAATAAACAAATTTGAAAATGAGAACCTTAAACGTTGTGATTATTTTTACTTATTGTGTCAGCCATGACCCAGGTGAGCGATACAGGCTCTTGAGAGCCTCTTGTTTCCTAATTACTTTCATCAGCATAAGCAAATTGTAAAGTGGCTCCTCCCAGTTTAGACAGGTTTTACTGTTGATTGTGTTAAATATGAGTTAGAGCTATAACATTTACAGGATGTAGAGATATTAAATTCGATCTCAAAATTGTATAAGTGGTTACCATGACAACTGTTTACATTATTTCAGGTAGTATATTTTACAGCGACATTTCCCTATGTCATTCTACTAATTCTGTTAATACGAGGTTGTACATTAGATGGGGCTATTGATGGTGTTAGATACTTCATTGTACCAGAATAGTCCAAACTGGCTGATTTAAAGGTGATTATATTTTATACATCTCACTTTGTAATACTGACCAAGTTTTCCTATTCCTGTTTTGTTTAATGTTTCCATGACATTTGGAGACAGTTTGGAGATTAAGATAGCAATATGAAACCCATCAGAACATAACAATAAAAAAAAACAAACATAAAAAAAAGAATAAACAGTGAAAAACAAAACAAAACAAAAAAAGGTAACAATTGTTCTGTTGGAATCTGAAGAAAAGTTAAGCATGTCCATTGGATATTGTGGTTATTTGAAACAAAGAGCATGTTCTTAAGTGCTTTTGAAAATGAAGTATGCACATTCTACAGGAGTTCTGAATGTGGCAATATCTTCTTGCCATGAACTTTTTTTTCCATTAATAAAATCATATATGTATATATAATTACAGGTATTGGTAGCTGCAGCTGGACAGATGTTTTTCTCCCTACGTGTGTCATTTGGTGGTATCATTATGTTTGTAAGTTACAACAAATTTAAAAATAATGTATATGGGTGAATTTGGCTTACAGTATCAGGTATAGTAGAAATAAAATATATGATGAGTTGTGTATTGTCCCATATTTACACAAAATTTTATTTGAAAAAAAGATGGGACACCATGAGTATGAAAATGTTTAAAATTTGTGTTTCTGGAGGTTTGATGTAACAAAAATTTAAGTTTCCTGTATCAAACATTATTGCAACATGTTCATCCCATACTTATTTCAAGATTAATACAAAAATTAGAATATTTCTTACTTGCTTTTTATTCTTTGCTAAGAACCATACTGTGCAGTATTTATATTGAGAATTCAACTTCTGCATTTGCATTTAAATAAATATGTTATTGAAAGAAAGAGATTATACTCAATAATTGAGAATTTGAATATAAATATTAAATACAACTCTTGAATCTATTTCAAGGCTTTTTAGTGTATGCATTACAAAATTATGCCTTTCCGATTTAAAATTTGAAATTATAACATATTTCATATTCAAGTCTGACTTTGTAGTATCGACATTAAACTCGCACAACTGTTACAACATTGTTCATGCTTTAATTTGTATTTTTTACAAATCTTTGTCCTTATGGCTTAATCTTTTTAATAAATTTCTGGTTCCTTAACTGCTTAAAAACCCATTTGATGAAATTACATAATTTATTGAGCTCAATATGTGAATCTTTATATAAGATTTATTCATATTTCATTGAAATTTAGATATACAGTAATGTCAGTTGTTCTCGCAATCTTAAACTGATTTGTAAAGGAAAATAGGTAGAAATATTCCAAAAATGTTATCTCAATATATGTGGGTGTCTACTTGTAAAGAAATTAATGATAATCATCTGTACTTGAAAGAAATTCCTTATAGGGTCTGTAAGTCTCGTTCAATTTTGGATCTTCTAGATACCCGAAAGTTGCATTTTTAACAAAAACATATGACGTTTCAAGCAAACATTTGGACCTCATAATCATGCAATGTCATATGTTGGCTGGAAATGTTTTCAAATTGCAATGTTATTGTGATTTCTTGGTATCACATAACAAGACTTACAGACCCTATTATACCAATCCCCAAGAAAAAGGGGGATGAACTGAAGCAATAATCAGAATATATGAATTATTCTAGAGATGCCATGTTGATAGTCGTGATGGATCTGGTAACTAGTTTATTATTTTAACTTTATACATGTATTACAGAGATGCTATGCTGATAGCAGTGATGGATCTGGTAACCAGCGTGATTGCAGGGTTTGTGGTCTTTGGTGGGTTAGCTAAGAAAACAGGGCTAAAAGTTGATGAAGTGGCTAGAGGAGGTAACGAATAACACTTGGATAAAATTTAGAAATGGTCACAAGGCCATCCTTCAAGATATATATAGTTTCCATAACGAAAACTAGTTGATCATGAAATTTCTCACATCGACTTAAATAAATTTTGCAAATGTTTGAAAGCGAGGGTTGCCGAGCTCTTAAACATTTGAAAATTTATTAACGAGATGTGAGAAATTTCATAATTAACGTGTTAAAATTGTGGAAACTGTTTCTCTAATGACTGGACGAAAAACACCGAGGATTGTATTCCGAATAAATTTGGCGGGAAATGTCACGAAACTTGTTCTCCTCTCTAGAGAGGAGAACAAATGTTTCCTCACTGTTCAGGAAATGTGAAAACTGCATAGAAATTAGAGAAAACTGTTTACCCAAACCTGACGATCTATTTTTGTCAAGTGATCTGACAATATGAAGGGGAATTTTTTTATTTTTCTGAACTGCAAACTGTAATTATTTTTATGCATTTAAAATATGTTTGAGTGGTTTTATTGAGATATTATTGTAATTCTTTTACTACAAATAAACTAATTTGTAAATATAAGGTCATAATTTATTTTTGCAGGATACGGGTTAGCCTTTATTGCCTACCCAGAAGCTCTGTCAAATCTACAATTACCACAGCTATGGTCCGTGTTATTCTTCTTTATGTTGTTCACACTTGGACTGGATAGTGAGGTAATATTACAGTGTAAAATTCATTGTACTTATCTGCTTAAATATTTGGTCCTTCAGTTTCATTTATGACCTATGAGTCTGTACTCTCAGTTATTTAAATAATGTACTGTTATATGAGTTGCTTAATTATGAAGAATTATTATTTTTTATTCCCCTACCGGCTTCGCCGAAGGGGACTTTAGGTTTGCACTTCGTCAGTCCGTCAGTTTGTCAGTCCGTCACACTCAGTTTTCAGGACTTTTTTCCTATACTATTAAAGATGTTAAGCTAATATTTGGTATGTAAGTCTACCACCATGAGTTACAGACCAAGTTCGAGTTTGGTTCCGGTTCATTTATTTTGGACGGAGTTATGGCCCTTTAACTTAGAAAATTTTGGAAAAATATAGGTTTTCCGGACTTTTTGCCTAAACTGTTCCAGATAAGAAGCTAATATTTGTTATGTGAGTCTACCACTATGAGTTACAGATCAACTTCGCCGAAGGGGACTTTAGGTTTGCACTTCGTCAGTCCGTCAGTCTGTCATTCCGTCACACTCAGTTTTCCGGACTTTTTTCCTATACTATTGAAGACATTCATCTAATATTTGATATGTAAGTCTACCATCATGAGTTACAGACCAAGTTCGAGTTTGGTTCCGGTTCATTTATTTTGGACGGAGTTATGGCCCTTTAACTTAGAAATTTTGGGTAAAACATAGGTTTTCCGGACTTTTTTCCTAAACTGTTCCAGATATGAAGCTAATATTTGTTATATGAGACTACCACTATGAGTTACAGATCAAATCGAATGTGGTTCTGGTCCATTGATTTTGGACGGAGTTATGGCCCTTTAACATTGAAAATTTTGGTAAAATATAGGTTTTCCGGACTTTTTTCCTAAACCGTTCCAGACATGAAGCTTATATTTGCAATGAGAGTCTGTCACTATGAGTTACAGATCAAGTTCGAGTTTGGTTCCGGTTCATTGATATCGGATGGAGTTCAGGGGCCCTTTGACTTAGAAAATTTTAGTAAAATATAGGTTTTCCGGACTTTTTTTCTTAACCGTTCCAGATATGAAGCTAATATTTGCTATGTGAGTCTACCACTATGAGTTACAGATCAAGCTCGAGTTTGGTTCCGGTCCATTTGACTTTGAACGGAGTTATGGACCTTTAACATTTTGGTAAAACATAGGTTTTGAGACTTTTTTCTAAACCGTTTCAGATATTAAGCTGATATTTGTATTGTTACTCAACCACTATGGGTTACAGATCAAGTTTGAGTATGGGTTGGGTCCATTGATTTTTAACGGTGTTATGGGCCTTGGGCTCCGAAAACTTTTCTTCTTTAACTATTTTTGCTGGTATAACAAAGAATTATTCCACCGGTAGGGGACTTCTGTATTGCCTTGCAATACGATCCACACTTGTTATTTGTAATTTGAACAAGTTTCCTTTAATTTAATTTAATTTAATGCTTTATTTATTTAACGAGGATTACAAACAGCCCGAGGGCTACAAAGTACCCCTTTGATCTCTTGAGGCAAATATTTTCAGTATTTCCTACTGTCCGAATACGAAAAAATATTGGCAAAAAGTAATTTAAGCCACGCCTACTTTGTCGATCAGCCCATCAATGTAAACAAAGAAATATGCATCTACAAAACCGTAAAGGATCGAACAATTTCTTTTGCTAATCAATAGTCAATTTCATGATTTCTTCAAAATTGATTTTCATTCTTCAAAATTTTGTTGTATCAAATGATTTCGTTAATTTCCGATAAAAAGAATAAGAAGTTTTGTTTTTGATACTCCAATAATAGACTCGCCTGCAAAGTTGGCTCGTCCATTATGCTGCCAATATTTTTTTGTATCAGAAACAAAACTGCCATTATTCTTTATATACTGCCAACAATTTTAGTTTCTCTACATAAAATGATGAGCAGATTATATGAATCTAACACCGTGGAAAAGGCAAGATCAAGAAATCTCAGACACCCAAGGGTATGATTTCAATATTTCTCTGACGAGGCTTGCCGAGTCAGAGAACCATTGAAATCTTACCCGAGGGTGTCTGAGATTTCTAAATCTTGCATTTTCAGCGGTGTTTGATTTATTTTCTCACTTTTGTAATCACGAACTACGATTTATATACCACCAACCCGTACTTGACATCCTACGTTCCTAAGCGACGTCAATGACGTCTGAATACGTTGCTTGGCAATTTCTGTCTTGTACCGGGGGTACAAGACAAGGAAATCTCACACCGCTAAAATAGGAACTGTTCTGTCTCAAAAGTGAGAATTCTTTTTCCATATACAACTCTCTAACAAAAAGTAATTGAAGGATTGTTGTACAATTTACTTCATTTTTATATAACTCCTCTTGATCCTCAATGAAAAGAGATCAATTTTGGCTCCTCTAGACGCTCAATGAACATTTCCTCAGCAAAAGTCCTTGTCAGCGACAACATATAAAACTTCCTTTTGTATAAATATTTTCTAATTGCTGTCAGATTTCCATTTGCAGTAAATGATCAAATGATTTTTTTACAGTTTGCCCTGATGGAAACAGTATTAACCTGTATACAAGATGAATTCCTTAAGCTTAGAAAATATAAAAGTCATATGTGTATAGGATTAGGAGTGGCCTGCTTCTTCTTGGCTCTTCCATGTGTTACACCAGTAAGTTAACTTAGTATACATGTATAAGCGATTAAATTCTGAAATCAATAAGTACACCTAGCTACATGTACAAGTTATCAAATTCTGTAATTATCAGCTCATGTCTGTGGCAAATACCATTTTTTAGTATGTGTATTTGTAAGATGCAAACATAAAACAAATAGATTATTTTCTTTGCATGTTCTTAAAACCCTGAACTACAGTTGCACTTGTAAGGCTTGAAGTGTGATGGTCAAACACTACGGATGTACCAAACCCTTTTTCTGGTCCTTTTGATAAGTTTACACATATTTGACCTCGATAGTTTGAACATCCCTGTAGCTCGAACAGTTATCAGTGGTCCCTTGGATGTTCAAGACATTGAAGTAAGACTGTACTTCTAAAAAATTTTAAACTTTTGAAGCGAAATAATTCAATTATTTATTTTAGTTTAAACATGAACTGTAAACATGGAAAAGTTTTCTATATTCACAATAAAAATATCAGTGAAAATTTCCCCTACGTGAATTGTTTGGTTTTGAATTCTTAAAAGCAATAACATGGTCAATCATAAAAGGTTCTGAGCGCGAAAATAACTCTCAAAATGTTCGATCAACAAAAACATGAAAATAAACTGTGAAAATTTTTATGTTTACAGTATATTGATTAATTCATTTCAATAGATTTATTCTCAGAAATACAATATTAATTTGCATATTGACTTTACTACATTGTTTATTAAAAAGGATATTTTCTTTTAACTGAACTAAACTTTTATATTTTTTTTCAGACTGGAGGTTACATTGTTGGGTTTATGGATGGTTACGGTGCTGATTTCTCTGTTTTATGTGAATGTGTAGCTGTTCCTTGGGTTTATGGTAAGGATAATCACTTATAAGTCAAATAGTATTCACTTTAGAATGCAAAGTACTGTTCAACAGTAGCTACTGGCAATTCCAAATTGATGCATTCATATATTATTTCCGTCTTTGTTTTTTCTCTTATAATATATGATTAAATAATTTTAAAATTCACATTGTTACCAGTATAAGTGATATGGAAGATATATTTCAAAATCTTAAGATTTTGAACAAACTGAGAAATTTAATAATTAAAGGACATTACCATTACCTTAGAAATTCACACATTACTCTCAGTTATCTCCCTTTGTTTGCAGGTGTAACCAGATTTATAAAAAATATAGAGTTTATGTTAGGAAAAACACCCAAACCTACTATATACTGGTTGTTTTGTTGGGTACTGGCTTCACCTTTACTTATAGGAGTAAGTATAATATACTTATTTCACTCAACAGATTTTCAGCATGCATCAGGATTAGACTTTATCAGGTTTTTTTGGAAACTTTTAATCAAGAAAAAAATCATTTGTGAACCAAAGTCAGAGGGTTAAGATTAGAATTTGGAATTTGCATGATGGGGCCAAAAATAGTCCCTGAGAGAATGCTGAAAAATCCCGGTTTTTTTTTTGAAAAAATTGAAAGCTGTGTTCGTGCAGGGAAAATTGAATCTTTCCTGAAGTTGAAAAAAATGTGATTGACATTTCGACATTTAAGCAATGAAAAATTCTGGGCCAAATCTGGTCTTTCTGGACCAATATTATCCAGAATAATTTCATGATTACTGCAATCTGTTCTTGATTTTATGGAGTTGAATGTCTCTCCTGCAGTGTGGAGTCCGTAAAAAGATTCCCCGTGCGAGAGATGTATGCTCTCTATATTTTTCAGTTATGGTGTACTTGTGCGTGAGAGAATTTCTCATATGGATATACTTTTGATACTTTCAAATTTTAGCATTTATTTTATTAATTTTGAAATGTAATCCAGACAACCTGTTTTAAGTGCCCACATCTCACTATTTTATAACGCCAAGTTTTCTTACATTCGACTTGATGAGTGCCCTGTGTTTGTCTATATGTTGTAGTTGTCCACTAGCTTAAGACACTAGTGCTTTTGTCGTGCAAAGGATGAAAGTGATTGTAAGAGCACTTTGCCAGTTTAATTGATGTTTGTTGACAATCCCGCACCCATGACCAAGAAAGACATGGATGTAGCGTTGCTCGACAATTAGCAAAGAATTCCGCTTAAACCGGTGCTAGGGGCCGTCTTGAACTTACTATGAGGTATGAGCAAAGCTCATTGTTGAAGGCCTCATGGTGACTTCAAGATGAAGAACAACAATAAAAGCGTTGTTCCTTTGCTTGTTTTTTACCATGTATTTGTAGAGACTTTGTCTCATGTGCATTTACTCCATATCCTTTTATTCACAATTTACCATTCTAATATGACGCCCTTTAATCGCATTGTGTCCATAACTGTGGTAAAATCATTGTCAGGACAATTTACTTTACTTTTGATAACGTCATAGACAGTTTGACGACAGTCTTTGCAGCGTCATAAAACAAAACGTCATACTTTACAGGGTATAATGGCTGTTTCACCTATGAATACAAAGAAGAATTAATCTCTTCTGTACCCTTTAAGTGTCATATTAGAAACAAAATAATTCACGGGATTATGAATATATGTTGATTTTACCATGGGTTTGCCCTTTATAGGAAAAAGAAGGGAAACGGGGAATGTGTCAAAGAGACAACGACCCAAAGGGGAGTAATAACAACTCAAAGCCACCATAAGATCTTCAATGAACGGTGAGGAAACACCACACCCAACGTCAGGTCGGAGTTGGCCCCTAGATAAAGAGTAATCAAGTTCAGCGAAATAAACATCATCCTAGACTCCGATAGACATAAAGTGAACTAACTAGAAAACAGGCAAGACACACAATGGCTTAATAAATTTCCTGACTTAGAACAGGCGCAAACCTGCTGCGGCGGGGTTAAACTAGTTTTATTGGGCCCAAACCTTCCCCTTACTGCCAATGTGATAAATAAAGAAACAATCGTAACAACAGTAAAATTCAGTTGGCAACAGGACTGAGTGAATTGTGAGAAATGAAACTGAGAGAACTAAATATACGGACATAAACATGAAATCACAAGAGACAACTAGCAGTTAACTGACATGCCAGCTCCAGACCTATTACCAACTGACAAATTAAATTATGTACCCTCAGTATACAGCTTCCATCAAGATCCCTTCCTGTGAGGAGTTTAGCATAATGATTTCATGTATATACCGGAATACACAACCCGTGTCCATGCAATACTGATTTTAGAAATTTAGAATGTGTTTAGTTAAAATGCAAAGACCCTATCAAAAAATCAGTGTTAATACCAAAGAAGGCCATACGTAATGACTTGACGACAATATCGTAATTATAACCCTTATGAATTAGACGATTTAAAGGTTTTATAAGTTTGTTATGCCTATATTTTACCCCTCGCCTACACTCGGGGTAAAATATTTGTCATAAAGGGCAAACCCATGGTAATATCGTCATATTTTCATGCTCCCGTGAATTATTTCTTAAATATATGCATGCTTATAGTCATACCTGTATACTGCTTGCATAATTTTTGGTTATAAAGAAAGACAACACATTAACAGTATGATTTGCTTTTAAAGTGTTTTTGTAACCATTTAGATAAAAATTGGTATAAGCTGATTGCAACATGAAAACATTACTGGTTCACTGTTCTAAAATTTTTGGAACAAGGAAAATGTGGGGCTCTCGAGATAACCTTTTTAAGATGAGGGTATAAAGATTTATTGTTAAAGGGAGAAATCATGCAGCTTTTGAATTTTTCCATATTTGACTTTGAAACCTGTCAAATGATTTACCATTATTCAAAAGGAAAACCAGTATGTTAAAAAACAACCTGATATTTATTTCCAAATTTTAGGAAAAACGCTCAATTTATATTAAATGTATAGGATATTTTTGTATTTGAAAAAAGTGACGTGTTTTTTCACCAGAATCAAAACTTATTTTTAGTGATGTTATAGTGACCTAATTATAATATTATAATAATCATTTTTATTACAGGGTCTGTTTTGTTACCGTTTAATTGCCTATGAACCGCCAAATGTAAAAGATGGTGTACCTTATCCACAGTTTGCTCAAATTATTGGATGGATTTTGACATGTATTGTATTATGCCCTATTCCATTTTATTTCGTATACAATTTTATCAGAACATTGGGGTCTGTTGTTGATGTGGGTATGCTTAATGTTCTTAGTCAATGCTCAATAAAACTCTGTTCTAAGTGGTCAATGTCAAATTTTTGATAAATTACATGATTGATGTTGCATATACAGTCTGCACAAACTGAATATTTAAGCCATTTTTTTACGGTGCGAATAAGTTTATTAATAGTATTTACAAAATTTACTGGCTCCATTGAAAAGTCATAAGTAAACTTGATTTGTTCTCAGTACAGCAGTGACACCATTCAGGAAAAGCATGGAGATGGAATCTGTTCATAAACCTTCAATAAAAATTATGTAATGTTTTTATATTGGATAACATTTGTGGTTAGTGACACAACATATTTATTGAGAATTTTTACTCTTTCGCCTTACAAAACATTTAAAGAGAAAATGTGTGCAAACACAAATCGTATGAATTCTTTGCTGGCTAGGAAATAATATAAAGCAAAAAATTTGTTCCCAATTTTAAATACCACTTAAGTTAATTGAAAATAGTAAATTGAAATTTATAAGAAAACATTGTATAGGTATTGTGTTTTATTTTGAACTGTTTATCTTTCATTTTGTATTAAACATTGTTTGAAATATTTTTGTTAATTTTATGGTTGTGAGCTACTTTGTGAAAGTTCCAGTAATGTGATATGAAATTTAAGTTTTGAAATTTGAGAAAAAATGTTCAATTGTTAAAATGCAGTGAAATAATTTTACTGTCTTAACAATAATTTATATAAAAAAAAAAATGATTCAACAATTAAATAAGTTTTAAAGAAATTTTAGTGATATTTGTTTTGTTTTGTACAAAGGAAAATTTTGAGTGATCAATGTAAATCTAAAGAAGATAGTTTTAAGCAAAAGTGAATACTTCTCATTGTCTAATAACTAAACCAATCTGTACAAATTTTACTATTTGAGAAATCTCTTTCTAAAAAAATGCTTTGCAAGAAATACATGTAAACTATCTTGGAACTTAGATACACACCTTTTTTATTGGATGGTTGTGATGGGTTTTTCTGAAAAATTGTTTAGATCAAATAAACACCATGCTTTAATAAACAAATTTTTCTGAAATATGTTCCCAATTTTAGTAGCCATTACTGTGAATATTTTATACCTCAGGAATCTGTGTGTTTGTCTTATTATTCTGAGTATGTGTAATGTGTTATTATACAGTGTTCATATTTCAATATATTGTACAGAATGTATATTTTTCTAATCCTGATATTATTACTATTAACCTGTTCCAAGATTAAATATGTGAACACATGTAAAAATGAGTGATCTCTTATTGAATATTGAAAAGGTCATGAACTTATCTTCAAATTACAAAGTATACCTTAAGGTAGTTCAAGTGACTAAAAATTAAACAATAGATTTTTCTATTGTTTCTGTGATTGCACTTTTATTAAATGCACTTAAAAAGTTTAGTAAAAATCAATAAATCCCCAAAGTTAGGGAGATGCATCCGAAAATATCAAGATTTCGTTATTCTTTCTGGTAGTGACAGTTTTGATTGGAGGGTCTAGTTTGGGTAGATATTAAAAACCATGAAAAATATTGCAACCTTCAGAATTAGAGAAAGCTATCATTTATAAGTGCTTAAATATCACAGTTCTACTGTATAGATTCTATATACTGTGGAAGTACTTTTATTCGTGGTTTTCATAATTATCACTGTTTCGTGGGTACTTAAAATTCGTGGTTTCAAATTCCATAAATTAAAAATCTGACGAAAAAATGCACTTCGTTGGGAACTTAATTTCGCGGTTTAAGCGAACCACGAAATCCGCGAAAATTGAAACCCACGAATAATAGTACCTTCACAGTATAAAGCAACTTTTCTCTCCGATATTGAGTAAATTGTACGTAATTCAAAAGTCCCAGGGTAAATGGAACAACACTGTTGTTCTCCTTTATGTTGAAGAAAAAGTATTTGTAAAGAAGTGCTAAAAGATAACAATTTAAGTGAAACATATAAAAAAGAATTGTTACTGTCATTACATACTGTGTATATTATATTTCATGTAAAAAAAAACATTTTAGGTAGATCGATCCTAATAAAAATATGAGACAGATTTTTTTTTTTATTTTGAGATATTTTGTAGATATTATATGATATGTCACGGATCATCTTTTCCTCTTATCAGGCTTTAAAAATCAGACAAAATTCAGTATTATTCAGCAATATTTACAAAGAATATAGGGAAATGTGACAACATGCTAATTATTTAGCTCATCTATATGTTTAGCTGAAAATATCTATATGTCACCGTTTGATTAAGAGAGATATTTTATATAGTTAACGAAATAGTCAATATTTACGGGAAAAGGGAGCTAATTCGCGGGAAAAGTGTATATTAATCTATTATGATGTCACAATGAAAAGGCCAAATAAGGAATATTCCGGCTTGAAAATCAAGTCAATTCTGCATCCGACTCGTGTTTCGTAAATGCGCCGTGTATTAGTGTCGATCTACTTTAAAAAATAATGTGACAAGCATAGAAATTTATTGAATTACTTGGTATACTTATATGTAATTTTCCTTTTTTTCTTCATGTTCATTACATTGATCTCTATGAAAAAAATTTATTATTTTTAATTTCTTACCAAAAAAACAATTCTTGTTTAAATAATTGACCATTTGAATTTATATCTCAGAAAATGTGAAAATGTTTTTAACATATTAAAAATTATGTTGATGTTGATACAATATTTACATAATTTTATGTGATATTAAATGAACCAATCATATCAAAATAATGATTATATAACATATCAGAAAATATTTGTGATATTTTATACATTGTACTTTTCTAAAACATTCCTTGTTATTCAATTTTATGTTCATGTACATTTTTTTAGATTGTTAATTATTTTACTATTCCGAGCCTTTATATTTGTAAATTTTAACATTGTAAATTTTAATACATTGGTCATTTTATAAAGACTTTATATTGTATGAAGATGTTTATACATTGTATATAGATTATTTTATTAGAAGGACTTATTATACGACCGCAAAAATTTTGTATGGCGCAGTCGTCGGCGTCGACATCTGTGGCCAGCATAACTTTGTTTCTAGTGGACGGATCATCTTCAAATTTCAGTATATGTTTCCTTGGCATAAGGGCAATCCCGGGTTTTAATTTCGGGTTTGTGGCCCCATCCGTTTCAGAAAAAGGGGTCTTTGGACAGCACAACTTTGGTTCTTGTGAATGTATCATTTTCAAATTTTAGTATGATGTTTCTTGGCACATGCTTTAGCCAAGGCTATAATTTTATGCCTCCGGGCCCCGTTCGTTTTAGAAAAAGGGGCCAAAAGGGGTTAAATTGGTTGTTTTCACATATTTGACTGTAGAATCTTTATTATTTATCGGATTTTGATGGGATTTCTTTCAGTAAACTCCTTAGAAAATTTCCAATCTGGTGTCAACCAACGGATTTCACGTGGCATGTACCCTTCACGAGATAAATGGGGCCCAAAAGGGGCGAATTTAAAAAAAATCATTTTTTTAATTTTTAGTCCGATTTTGATGCAATTTTTTCCAAAGGATTCCTTATGAAAAGTTATCATAGCGCTCTACTATTAGATTTTCAGTAACTTGTTTCCTTTCCCAGCTATGAGGGAATGAAGGGGGCCAAAATCGTAAATTTACAGATAACCTAAGATTTTTATTTGTCATCGGATTTCGATGGGATTTTTTTCTTTGGATTCCTCTTGATGTAAGCTTTCAGTAGTATATCAATGGATTTGGCGTAGTTCTTATCTTTTCCAAGCTATAAGGGTTCAAAGGGGCCACAACTGCAAATTTGCAGATTGTCTGAAATTTTTATTTTTCATCGGATTTCGATGGGATTTTTTCTTTGGATTCCTCTTGGTACAAGCTTTCACTAGTGTATCAACGGATTTGGCGTAGCTCTTACCGTTTCCGTGATATACATGTAAGGGTTCACAGGGGCCAAAACTGCAAATTTGCAGATTACCTAAAATTTTTATTTTTCATCGCATTTCGATGGGATTTTTTTCTTTGGATTCCTCTTGATATAAGCTTTCAGAGGAATGTCAATGGATTTGACATAGGGTTTACTGTTTCCTGGCTATAAGGGGTCTAAGGGGCCAAAATTGTATTTTTTCAATATAATTTGCAATTTTATTTTAGATCAGATTTTGATGGGATTTTTTTCTTTGGATTCCTCTTGATATAAGCTTTCAGCAATATGTCAATGGATTGGGTTTAGCTCTTACCGTTTCCGAGCTATAAAGGGTCAAAGAGGAATCATAAGGGCTAATTTTTATTTTCCCTAGTTTGTGTCCAGCTAATTACTGGGTCAATCTCCTTATTGCGTCCATCTAATTATTGTGTCAAGCTCTTTCCTATGTCCATACTCACTTTAAATTACACTTTTTCAAATTTAAGTGGACGACATGCTGCGGTCGTATAATGCTTCGCTCGGCGTAGCCCTTTATTTTTTGAATATTGAGGAGAATTTTCATATTTATAAGTGTTGTTCTTTTTATAGGTAATAAATTTGACATACGAATATAGTTATATAGGGATCTGTCTAATAAAAGCCCATTTTATTTGTTTCTAATTGCTCCTTTCAGGTGCTGTCATTTTTGCCCTTTGACTCGCGCAATGTTCAAAATCGTACATTTTGTGAATTAGAATAGCTTGAATTCCATTATCTGTCCTTTTATTTAAATATATTTTTCACATGTTTGATTTTTGATTCATAGTCAAAACAATGATATTTTGTAAGAATCTGATTTCTTAAATTAATAAAAAATAAGAAACAATAAATAATGGAAAAATAAGAAAAAATCAGAATTTGTACCAAGTTTGTGTAAATTGCTGTTATCAGCTATTTGTACTTGTTACCATGGATACCTGCACTGAAAAAATAAAAAATAGATGAATTTAGTACATTTTATTTGGTTACTAATCATTGTTTTTCTGTGACAAAAACTTGCAAGAAATAATAACAGATATAGAAAAAAAATATAGAAAAAATATAGAAAAAAAAAGCAGAAGGATTGAACTTAATAATTGATGAGCCATTCATTTCATCAAAAGGATTACTTATCCCTGGACTAGATTCGTTTTAACTGAGCCATATTAATGGCTTTGATAAATAAAAGTGACAACAAAAGTCCAAATCGATCAAAGGGAGAGACCAGAAAGGAAAATCGGTATAACATTCGACTGAATCAGGGAAACACAACCCAAGACAGAACATTTTTGGCAAGCCGTCATATTCCCGATTTGGAACGGGCATTTTATAAATAAAATGGTGGGTTAAACAAGGTTAAATGATGCATCTACCTCCCGCTTAAATGACGACAAACTATAGCTTCTGTGTGCCCAGATTGTGTTAATTTGAATAATAAATTCTATAATTTGAATTTATACAAAGAATATCCACTCTGTTGGTTAGAATAGCCCATTGAATATCAACCTCAAAACTGGATAGTTTTGTACACATAATGTGAGATCTGCAGTTTTATGTCACTCTGTTAGTCTCTTTGTCCCAATGAGGGAAGTCATGAAAGAGTAATGTTTATAAGAACTTGTTGAATGAGTCGGGATTGGAATGGGAGGCATGTAGAGTTATCTACCTTTTACAAACCAGCCATTCTAAAGCCAAAAGAAAAGAAAGACTATAAAAGTATTAGCAAGATGAAAACATAATGAATACACACTCCATTACAGTATTTAAATTTTGTGTTGTAAAACTCTCACAGATTTGAAATCCTATCATTTCATTATTTATGATACAGTATACTTTTAAAAAATATTCCAATTTTCTTAGATATCTTGAAACTTCAAAGATTATGACTGTTCAGTACCGGTAATTAGCACTGAATAGCAACATTCTTTGTTTTCAGGTTTTGTACATTACCTGAATTTCTAAAAAAAAAAAAGATCTTTTTTAATTAGATCCAGCAACTATGTTATGAAATTTATTCAGCCGATCAATAAATTTTATTGTCCTTCAAGAGTAACCGTAGACCAATTTTATTGGCCATTTGGCTACAATTCCTACAGTTTGACAACTAAATTGATATTGAGAAACTGTAGAATTGGTTAAAAAAATGAAAAATTTGTGGTGCTTTCAGACGGTGTGAGCTATTAAAACTGAATATTTGACAACTAATACAAAGGAGAAATCATGATTTTGATTATTTCAAACAAATTTTAAAACTAAAAATTTTTGTTTTAACATGTATAATCAGTTCGACATTATTATTTATAGTCCCTTCATGTACTTTAAGAAATTCTTTAATCCGTTTTTAGTATTATTTTGGTATAAAACACACAATCAGTAATTTGGCCATGGGGGATAATAAATTCACCAAGAGAGGTTATAGTACATGTAAAATTATCTCCCATCGATACAACAGTGTTTTTCACATTTTTCCCCTCGAAATTTATTAGTAAGAATAAATATCATTTGCTTTTATTAGCTCACCTGGCTATGCCAGGGTGAGCTTTTGCCATCACTCTGCGTCCATCGTCCGTCCGTCCGTCCGTCCGTCGTTAGCTCACTTTCAAAAATCTTCTCCTCTGAAAGCACTGGGCAAAATGCAACCAAACTTTAAGTGAATCATCAAAAGTGTATCTAGTTTCAAATTTGTTATTTTCATGGCTGCAGGTAAAAAAACATGGCCACCGTTACTAAAAATAGAACATGGGGTAAATTGCATTTTTTGGCTAATAACTCGAAAACCTTTACAGATATCAAAAATCTGACAGCAGTAAAAATGATCAGCGTGATGAGATCTACCCTCTGTGCAATTTTGAAAAAAATCTGAAAACCCATCTCGGAGTTATATGCCTTTTTCCATAAAATTTTCAATTTTTTTTGCATTTTTTATTTTTCATTTCAAAAAGAGTAACAGATAGAGGTCAAGTGTAAATTGCAAAAATGTTCAGCATATCAAGATCTACCTATTTTGAAATGTTGAAGAAAATCCGCAAACCCTTGTAGGAGTAATTGCCCTTTTTTCACCGAATTTTTAAAATTTTAGTATGTTTCGTCTTTTATTTCAAAAACTATAGAAGATGAAGGTTCAGTGTAAGTAAATGAAATGTTTGCCATGCTGTGGCGACTTCAAAACTGATGTTGAAAATTGTTCCTTGACCGCCATTTTCAAAATGGCTGCCAAAAAAGGCAGGGAAAATTCATTATTGTCCGATTTCAATGAAATTTGGTTTCCAAATAGATATTGATGTTGCTACTTCAAAACCAGTGTTGAAAATTATTTGTTGATCGGGATTTTCAAAATGGCCACCAGAAAAGGCGGGAAAATTTAGCTTTGTCGGATTTCAATGACATTTGGTTTCCATTAGGTCTTGGTGTCGCAACTTTAAAACTGATGTTAAAAATTGTTTTCGGCCGCCATTTTTGAAATGGCCACCAAAAAAGGCGGGAAAATTCAACACTGTCTGATTTCAATGAAATTTGGTTTCCAAATAGATATTGATGTTGTGACTACAAAACCGATGTTGAAAGTTATTTGTTGACTACCATTTACAACATGACGTCTCGACTTCAACTCTGGTGTCGAAAGTGGTCCTTAGCAAGAACGTTTTTTGTCAAATAAGCCCAACAAAGAAATATAGTAAAACATGATCAGACTTTAAATACAGTTCAAGATATTGGTGGTGTTCGAGCTACGAAAGTTTGAGAAACTGAAGATCAACTGTATAACTTACAATGTCACCTTGATTGTGGCAACTGAAAGCCAGGTGAGCGATATAGGCTCCTGGGAGCCTCTGGTTTAAATTTGGCTGTTCAATATTTTCATTGTTTTTACTAAAATGTTATAATCTGTACACACGACTATTTTTGCCCTTTCAACCTAATTTACACTGCAAGGTTTGCCTACATCTATTTCGATGTGCCCCGTGTTGTCTATCAATGTTGTTTTTGTCTTTCGTCGGGCTCCTTAATGACAAATATTTGTAGGCAGACATTGCCAGGTTTTACTTTTTTCCTCATTGACCGCTCCCGACATGTGTTGCTTCAATGACATATTTTAGCTGCGATCGATGTCCCTCAACATTTTTATTCTCTTCTTTGAATCCTGGTGCCTTCAGCTGGATAAAGCTGAGCATCGCTCAAGTTGGCACTCCATGGTGGGTGGGGAGCAAGGGAATGACCTTGATATAATTTTTGTCAAGAATACCGCTTATGTGCACGCTAGGGGTCTTCTTGATCTCGCTTGAGGGGGTGAATATTGTTCACCTCTTGTTGAAGACCCTCCGGCGACATCAAGATGTAGACAGGAATAAAAGCCCTGTCTTTGATAAACTGGAGTTTTATATGTATCGTGTGCGTTTTTGTCACATGTACATTCACTCCATATCCTTTCATTTTTCCATTTGTGTATTGAATACTTGTCCCCCTAACTTCGAATAGTATGTTATCAATTAACTAGAGGCTCACATGAGCCTGTATTGCTCACCTGGCGGCTGGTTTTATTCATTGTCACCAATAGACCACCCATTCATACTATAAATCAGTTCACCAGATGTTACATTTTCTTGGATGAGGTACAAACTAAAAATCACAAACTTTGGAAAGGATCACCCAAAAACAATTGTAACCAAGCTTGGTTCCAATTGGCTCAGTAGGTTCAGAGGAGAAGACATATGAATGCATTTCCCATAGAGTCCCTATGTTAAACTATGTTCCTTGCTGGCGGCCATCTTGAATGAGGTATGAACATAAAAATCACAAACTTTGAAGGGAAACATCTAAAGATAATTGTAACCAAGTTTGGCCCCAATTGGCTTAGTGGGTTCAGAGGAGAAGACATTTAAATGCATTTCCCATAGGGTCCCTATGTTAAACTGTGCTCCACGCTGGCAGCCATCTTGGATGAGGTACGAACGTTAAAATCACAAACTTTAAAGGAGACCATCCAAAGACTACTGTAACAAAATTTGGTCCCCATTAGCTAAATGGTTTCAGAGGGAAAGATCTTTGAAATATCTTCCCCGCTGGCGGCCATCTTGGATGAGATGCGAACCTGCTGGACATATGTAGAAATTGTAGTTCTGGAAAACCTCAACACTTTTGCAATTCACATTTAACCTTTATCTCAAACAATTTTTGAAATGAAAATAAAAACGTTAAAAAATTGTGAAAATTCAAAGAAAAAGCGGCAATAACTCCTATGTGGGTTGTCAGATTTTCTTCACAATTGCAGGACATGTAGATCTTACTATGCTGACCATTTATAAACTTCACTTCTATCTTCTACCATTTTCAATATATAAGACTAAAAGTAACGAAAAACTGAAATTTTTACGGAAAAGGGGCAATAACTCCCAAGACGGGTACACGGATATTCTTCAAAATTGCAGGGCAGGTAGATCTCATCATGCTGATAATTTTTACTCCTTGTCAGAATTTTGATATCTGTAATGGCTTTTGAGTAATTTGCAAAAAACGGCAATTTACCCCTATGTTCTATTTTTAGTAACAGCAGCCATGTTGTTTGGTCTACGGTCATAAAAATCACAAACTTGAAAGAGCATACCCTGGTGATGATCCAGGTCAAGTTTGGTTAGTATTGGCCCTGTTTTTTAGAGGAGAAGATCTTTGAATAAAAGTTAACAGACGGACGAACGGACGACGGACGGACGAACGGACGACGGACGGACGGACGACGGACGCCGAGTGATGGCAAAAGCTCGCATGGCCTTTGACCAGGTGAGCTAAAAATAACTTCATTCCAGCATTGCGTTCACATCCATCTCTTAATAAACTCATCTATTCCAAACGGTGTGAGTAACTGCCATCACTTTGCATCCCTTGTCCGTCCGTAAACTTTTCACAGTTTCATATTCTCTGAAATCCCTGAAGCAAATTCCACCAACTTTACAGGAACGATGTATGGAAGGTCCTTTACAAAGATTACTCATTTAAAAAAAATGGCCGCCAGCTCTGAACATATTTCAACATCGGATTATATGGGAAAATTACATCTTAATGTTATCCCCTGAAACACCTGAAGCAAATTTAATCAAACTTTACAGGAATCATGTATGGAAGGTCCTTTACAAGGATCGCTCATTTCGGCAAGATCAAACAAAAACATGGCCGAAAGCACTGAACATAATTAAATATTAGACCTTATTGGAAAATCATATTTTATTTTTTCCTCTAAAAGAACTGAAGAAAATTCAACCAAAATGTATAGCCATACTTTTTGTGGGGTCCTTAAAAAAATTGCTCATTTTATTCTAACCCTACAAAAAAAGGACGGAAAATTATCATTTTCATTATCTGCTGTGAAACTATTTATTAATATAACATAAGCTATATTGGAATGACGTAGGTCCTTTTTATAGATTGCACATTTCGGTCAGATCGGACAAAGACATGATGGCAACTATAGCTGAATCATACGGGAAAATAAAACTATTGAAGCAAATTCAACCAAACTTTAAAGGGTTGATGTTTTTCAGGTCCTTCATAAAAATTGCTGAGTTCATTTTTACCCGACAAAACATCGCCACCAGCGCTAAGCATATATTCTAACATTGGACCATTTGGGAAAATCATATTTTAATCTTCTCCTCTGAAACCATTTAAACAANAAGCCAAAGATAGCTACATTTATTACAAGCTGACAAAAAAAAAAAAAAAAAAAAAAAAAAAAAAAACATAGCTGCCGGCACAGACCATAGTTTAATACTGAACCATAAGGAAAAATCATAAATTTCTTCATATAGTCTGAAACCTTTATTGCAAAATTTAACTTAGCTGTATTGAATGTAAATGAAAGGTCCTTCACAAAGAAAACTCTTTTCAGTTTGATCCGACAATAAATACTGCTGTCGCTAGAGAACATAGCTTATTATTATATGATGGAATTTTTCAGCTTTATAATTGAATGAAAACAGCTTAAGAAGTAGTGAGTATGCATGATGTCAGCCTCAACATGGTTAAAAATAACTCCCTAGGTTGTCTGGAATGTTATGTAAACCTGTAATGGGCTATTTATATTTCACACGTTGTCAGGAATGTTATGTCAACCTGCAATAGGCTAAAAATAGAAATAAAAATTCATGATTTCCACAGTGAAACAAATTGAGAAATAACAGCAATTCGTGATTTGTGTTATTCAGTTTATTTTATTAATAGCTTATTACAGATGAAATTAATTTATTAACACAATTTATACAGAATGGATTACAATATTCACAGCTTACTTCGGTATTTTGTCATTGATTTACAAAACAGAAAAAAAAGACATCATAATTTCAATTCACTCTTTGATTAGTTTTGTCTCTTGTATAATCATATAAAACAATAACTGACTTTGGAGAGGTTCATAAGGGGATTTATCAACCCTCAAAAAGAAATATTCACCTCGCTTTCAGCTAGGTGTATATAACTTTTTTTCAGGTTGATAAATCCAAGAAGCAACCTATATCAAAGTCAATAATTATATAATTTTGGACTTCATTTTTGGTCTTCATCATGCATTGTAGATATTTCTTAGAGGCACTTTGTCGGGTTAAGCGTAACAGGCTCAGTTTTTGAACCTGTAGTATTTTTTTGTTGTAATTAGTGGTGTTTAGCAAAATAAGCTGTATCTTTACTAGCATCAAATATGAATGTCTTTTTCACTTTTTTTTATTAAATCCAGAAGTGTTGACTTTAGCCTATAAAGGTGAAGAGTAGCTTAGAGTGTAGAAAATCAAATGTTATGATTATGTTGCAATGGTTAAGTTTCGTGAGTTGGAGAAAATATTAAAATAAATCTTTCAAGTTGTTTAGAATCCACTTCTGACACACCTCACTTGTTGAGTATACTTTATATACACTATGTATCTGAAGTCCATCTCAGGCGACAAGATATATGAATTGGAACTCGAATACAACTTCCTCGATAACTCAAATTACAATTTCGACCCCTTTTCCACCCAAAAGCAAGTATCAAAATTTCGTAATTCCCGGCATAGACAACCTTAAACAATACTTCAGAACTAGAATTTTCTGATCTGAAACATTATGTATGCAATCTGACTTTTTATAAGACATTCGACGTGTTGAACAAGTCAAAGCTTGAGTGAAATTGTTTCAGCTTTAACAGCTTTAACAGTTAATTTTATGTTTGTTGCCGATCCCACATCCATGGGTAAAAAGGCATGGATATAGCGGTGCTCGACATCTAGCAATGAATTCCGCTCAAACCGGTCCTAGTGGTCATCTTGAACTTAGTATGAGATATAAACAAAGCTCATTGTTGAAGCCCCCCAAGATGAAGAACAGCAATAAAAGCGTTGTTCCATGCTTTGTTTTACCATGTATTTGTAGAGACTTTGTATCATATGCATAAACTCCATATCCTTTAATTGCTCGTTACAAATTACCGATTGATCTGATAAAACTGCATTCTCAACTAAGAAAGAGTTGAGCTATATAAGGGAACAACAAGAAATAAAATATAAAAAAAATGAATAGAAAAAAAAATTAAATTGACATGGACGAGCGGACCAACAAGAATTAAATGCCACAAGAAAAGGTAAAAATTCTACATATTATATAATCTAAAATCATATATAAGAAGAGTTAATATTCATTGTAAATCTTCTTTG
The DNA here is from genome assembly GCA_002080025.1 of Modiolus philippinarum. Taxonomy (NCBI): domain Eukaryota; kingdom Metazoa; phylum Mollusca; class Bivalvia; order Mytilida; family Modiolidae; genus Modiolus; species Modiolus philippinarum. Next base: position 27,346 of record MJUU01021805.1, read on the forward strand.
AACTTCTTAATATGTGATTCACTATCTTTGAAAATACAGAAAATCGCAATAATTAAATTATTTTCAAATGTGTATCATTCTTTTAAATGCCACACTTTTTCTGGGCTTATTTTAAAAATGAAGAGATATGGAGTAAATGCAAATGAGACAAAGTACCTACAAATACATGGTACATTTAATACTAAGCAAGGGAACAACGCTTTTATTATTACAATTTTACTGTTTGAATACTTTTATTCAAACTCTAATCGCTACCTTTTTGGCATCTCAAACCAAATAACTAAATACAGAAGTTACTGTGAATTTAATTTCTGCACATGCGCATTTCGACAACTTATGTCTCTTCAGTGCAGATAAAATCTAAATTTTTGGAAGACCATAAAATCAAAGATGTTTAAAAACTGATAGATAACAAATAATCAATGTGATCTAAAAGTAATTTTTAAATAATTACTCGGTTTTTAGTAGGATTTTAATAAAATAGAACATTTTTAGTATACATCTATTAAATGATGTTAAATTTGTCGGCTATAGTTTTGTAATGGCGACGAAGTGGTGGATATTTTGCAAAGCATTCGGATACCATTCGGTTGACTTTTCCCTTTGATCGATGTTCACAGAAGACATCAAACATTAACTTTCCGTCATAAACGGTCGCTGGATCTGGTTGCGTTACAGGAGTTCCTACCAGCACGTTAATGGTGTATGCCATATTAAGACATTCATGGAAAGACTGAAGGTACACGTGAAATACGCGTACATCGTTCCAATTGCCGCTATAAATCGTAGAAAGTCGATCATATTCATCCTTGATCTCGGCATGGTTTTCCTTCTTCAATAATAAAACATGACAGAGAATGTAAGACTTATAATGAAACGCCTCTGATTTGTCAAGCCCATGGTCTATAAAGTAATTCAGGGCCAACGCAAAAAGTCTCGATTCCTCTGGAACATCCATGAGCAGCTCAGTTTGAAATGAGAAAATAGCTGCCAGTATCTTTAATTTTCCCGTTTTATTCAGCGTGTCGATGTATTGAACTGTTGGCATTGTATCATAGCCTAAAATTTCATATTTTGGTGAAACTTTCTTCCGTGTCATTTGTCGTTTTTCACGCACTATTTCAATTACTTCACTGATTTTCTTTTCTAGCGAGCACGATTTGATTACGATTCCGTAAAAAAGTTGTCTTAGTGAAAGACATATTTGTTGAATAGGAGGGAGTTCATACTCTTCTAACGTTGGTTTCAGTATTACTCGACCATTAACAACATCTATGGGCAATCCCGACATGTAACTATAACGAATCTTTTGTACGACACGCTCGGGAAGGCACCAATGACATCTGGTATCTCTTTCATCGGCAAAATAATTGGCTAAGTTATATTCGGACTCTGTTGCCACATTATAACAGGCAACAGATGTCATGATTTTCTTTTTGACGGCCGCTGACTCTTCTTTCGGGGTCTTTTCTTCCACACATTCCATCAAAATCTTTAAACCATCTTCGATGCCTTTAGCACGTCTGAGGTTAAAGACGACGGTATCCAGATAAGAAGAATGGCCCGAGGCTCTTCCTAGACGTTTGTAAAAACGTTTAACTATTTGTTCATCTAATTTAATGTATGCATTTCCTAAAATAGTTGCGGCAAGTGGCAAAAGGGATGCTGCTAGTCCTGATTTATTTTCAAATGAACTCGCCAAATACAATTTTGTTTTAATTTCCGCGCCTGAACTGTCATTAGGCCACATGTCCGAAAGATGAATGACACCGCCTGGCAAATCAAAAATATACATATCACTATCGCATGAAATTATAGGACACTTCCAATGTTTCGCTAGTTCTGCTATCTGGTTGTCTGCTTCCCCCATGCAGGTCACGTGAGACACTTTCATTTGCCTAAGAACCATTTTGAATGTCTCATACATAAGAATCGGTGTACATTCCATATTTTGTGTTCCTGATTCTTCCATTTCATGGATGCGGGACTCGCATTTCCTTTGAATATCCATCAACTTTTTATCATCGTTATCATATGCTCCGTCAAACACAACGTATGGATTAATATGACATTGCTTTAAACGTCGAAAGAAACGCTTTGTTTCTTCCCTTAGTTCTCCATAGTCCCCACCATAGTTACGACAAGTTCCTTCGAACAAGAGCTGATGGCATATATTGTTGCCATCGATGACGACCCTTGTGTTTGTAAGAATAAATGGCCGTAAAATACCATTTTTTCGAACGTATGAACGCAGACCTCGTATTCCCATGCTGCCCTGTAACAAAAAGAAATGGATGTGAGGTCAAATAACAGAAAACAATAACACGATGTTTTAATCTAAGACTGTGTGCACAGATGAAATATTATATACTAAGTGCAAATTATTAAAAAATTCGCCACACTTTTTTATTTCTAATTGACAAAACTGCCATAGCCATCTTCTTTAAAAGTTTAGAAATTTTATTGAGGGTTCTGCATTAATCTGATGATATGTATAATGAACAATTCTGCCAGTTTTCAGAGAATTCTCATTTTTGATTCTAAAATTCACAAATTCCATATTTTTACTGAATAATCAATTTTGTTATGCATTATAGGTGCACACTTAGCATAATCTGTCAATAGAAGTAACTACAAGTATTAGCTTTCCAAAAAGCTAGTCTGACGTCAGTATTCATTTACCTAGATAATAAAAGGTATATTTTGTGTGATGCTTTACCAGAATTTCCTAGCTACATATTTGTAACGGTTACCAAACAAAACTCACAATATAATTCAACTGTTGCGGTTCTCCTGATGTATAGAAAGGACATACTAAACCAACGAACTGGTTTCTTTGTCTTTTATTCCGACAAAACCAGTACTATGTTTATTTATTTATATTCCAACAGCACGCTTAAAGAAGGGTATCTAATGTGATTTAAAATAGCATCGCGGAAAAATCACTAAATTAAAATCACGATCGTAAGTGTTACATGTAATTTATGAATTTGTAATGATATTGTCGTAACCTTATATTAATCAAATGAACACAGTTACACTTTATTGGCCGTCATACAATGCAAAAATGGGCGCTTTACCGAGATGCCATGCAAACATGGAAGCCTTCCCGGATGTGCATTTTCTGAATCTAATGCTGTCTGACACCGTGACGTCAGACAATGATATTTAACGCAATATGAGAATGGTAGTGTTAAAAGCGTTTCAATTGGCGCTTAGTACATGTATACATAACAAAATACCGAAGTTACTGTTAAGGTAAAGAGTCAGGAAAAAAGCGCCACGTAGTGAAAACAACTTTTCTGCGACGTAACAGTAACAGGGGACGTTATTTTGGCGTCAAATATCCTATTCCCGCTGGTGACGTCGCTTTTGTTAAGGAATGCGTCAATAATTGTTGTGACTGCGATAAATTATTTATGTCTAATCAGGTTTCTTTTTGTCTGAATGTTTGATTTAAAATATACAATGCACAAAGGCTGTAGGTTTTTCTCCTCTGCGGTGACGATGATTTACGGGAATATTGAAGTCTCACAAATTTAATATGAATGATAATGGAATTACGAAATTCTTTCTTTTCATAACATTTCTCTGACAACTGTTGTTATGAGAAAATCTTGGTATACGTTTCTAAATTTTAATCGGAAAGACGATACTCACCTACCCAGGCCATTGCCAACTACAAATGCGTGTGATTCATCTCTTCGAGTTGAAGATATTTAGATTTATGAAATCTTTTCTTTTGAGTTCATTTGTATTACTCACGCCATTCCAATTTCAAATACTAGTATAGAAAATAATGATAGTGTTTTGTGTGTGATACCTATTTATATGGCTTCTATGACCCCGTTCACACTTACAATATTCGAATCGATCGGAATCGATTTCAGTCAGTTGTGACTATTCACACTATCAACAGATCGATTGTAATCGATCTTTTTGGTCCGATATGAAAGAGGTGGTCTCAAAAAGATCGATTCATATTGAGAACAAATTTGATGAGAATAGTTAGGAGGCTTGTTTAGGGGGGAGGGGGTCCCAATATCCCGTATCCCAGTAAGTCTGGACGAAAATATCCCTTTGAAAATTGAAGATATCCCATTAATTATTGAAATATCCCGTTTTCCATAGTCAAAATATCCCATATCCAAGTACTTTTTGTCCAAATTATCCCATATCCCATTTACAAAAGTGGCAAATACCCCGTATCCCAATATACCCTAAACAAGCCTCAGTTAGGATCGATTGCGATCGATTTAAGGTCTATATATAGACCCCATTCACACTTACAAGATTTTAATCGACCGCGATTGATGCCAATTTGTTTTTGCTGTTCATACTATAAAAAGATCGATTGCAATCGATCTTATTTGGTCCCATAAAAAAGAGGAGGTGTCAAAAAGATCGATTCAAATAGAGACGATAACGCCTTTTGTGCGAACAGTTGGGATCGATTGCGATCAAGTGCTTTGAAACAAGCATTCGATAGATCGCGATCGGTTTTAATGAGAACGTTAAAACCTATTTGCGTTGGATCGATTCAAATTTTCAAATATGAACGTGAATTTGGATCGATTCCATTTAGTTGTAGTGTGAACACGGCCTATATGTCAGTTTTTCAGGTTCCATTGTTGTCTTGTCAACCATTCCCAATACAACAACTCATCACCAAAATGTTCACTTTATACTCAATAACATATATATAGTAACCGGAAAATGAATAGTAGCAAAAGAATCGTTATTTCATTTTTTCCCCTCATGATATCCATGGCGCGATATTAGAGTAAAAAATAATAGTAATGTCTTAGCAATATTAAATTGTGTTGGAAAAATTTAACAACTATCTGAGGTTATAACCCCCCAAAATCCAGAGTACACCCAAAAATTGAGATGAAGTCCAGAATCCATTCTTATCAATATTTTTTCTTTTATGAATTGAAAATCCCTATAAAAACGTGGTAAGATTAAGCAAATGGAAGAAAAGGCTGATCACACAGCTATTATCATATTCGTCCTTATATGAATTGTTGCATCGTTGTTAGACCCGATGCTACTTTTGAGTACCGAATCTCTATGTCGACAGTCAGGCCTATAAGAGCTTTATTCCACAAGAAAATGATTACTAGTAACAAGGAAGCGTACCATACTGATATAGTGTGTGACAAACATTGGCGGATCCAAGGGGGTCCGGGGGTTGGAACCCCCCTTTTTTCTGACAATCATGTATTTTTTAATGAATATCCTGATGTTTACTAAGAAACCCCCAAAAAATTTCGCGCCTCGCTCCGCTCCGCGAAATTTCCTTTCACTTTTAAGTACCAGTCCGTCAAAGAAACAGGCAAAGTGCATTGGTGCGATGGCACATTGAGGGAAAAAACGCAAACTTCTGATGTTTGATTTTAATAGAACTAACCAAGAAAACGCCATATTGATAGATAAAAATTCTGTATTATTTTGCCTTTTTGAGTTATCAGCCTCTAAAATTTAGTTACATTGTACAGTGATAAGTACGGGAAAATTTTCCCGCCATTTTTTTCTCTATATAACCAGTCAAAAATTATCTCAAGTCATACCACATGTTCGAATGTAAAAACCTTTTGGGAAGTGTTTTTATGACCAAATGAATACACCTAAGTCAAAAAATACAGAATCTAAATTTTTGATGTGCCGCCCACTGCCTGACTCTTAACTGGAATACACAGATGCCTTTTCTTAATTCCCTGGATCCGCGCCTGCAAATTCCGCAAGGACATAGGTCGTAACAAAGTTACCTGGACGTGTTCCGTTAGGAGATCTAGATTAGTTAGATCGACAAAATAAGCCTGTTCTGCTATAGGAAACTTACTAGAGATGCTTTTTATAGCGAATATTCGAAATCCGAGGAAATCCTTGATACACATCCATCAATACGCCTGGATATTTACATACATATTTGATTTGCATGTATTTGTATATGTTTCTACCCGTGATATTTTTTCTAAATTATTATCTTATTCTGTTTATTTCTACTTTGAAAGTAAATATATCAGTGTAGAACTGTATGTCCGTAATAATGTACTCTTAGACTGAAGAAAACATTCTAAAAGAATATGTAAAAATTTGTATAAATGAAGTACAATTGGTTTTCTCCCGTTTTTATTTTTATTTTTTTTTAGATATATTATTCAATCAGTCCGTGCTTTCTTTTTCTAATAGCACGGACATGAAAACATATTTTTAGAAAGTTCCCATCTATAATTCTCAATTCGATGATTTACGACGTCAAGTTCTATCTTTAGTTCTATCTTTATATGCGACGTCGCAATTTGGTCAAAAATTTGACTTGTCATGCTGATTTCAAATGTCTCTTGCGAGAAAACAAAATCGGTGACCCCCAAATTTTTTTACATTAATATGTTTATCAGCACATTTAAAATATATATTTAGTTTTTTGAAAAATTCTATGTATAGGTTTTACCACAAAATGACAATTAAACACAAACTTCGCGGTTTCTTTCACGATTTTCACGTTATTTCTTTGTTAAATCGAGGGTTTCGACTACTAATTTCTGGCAGCTGTCACGAAAAAAGTAAGTTGGTTACCCCCGGTTTTTTTTCGATATCTCTATGTAATTTGATAATATCTATCATCATGCAAAATTTTAAAAAATTCTATGAGATTTATTTTTACTGACTCTTCACCTTAACTTTGTTTCTGCATATGCGCATTTCGACAACTTATGTCTCTTCAGTGAAGATAAAAACAAATCATTTGGAAGCCTATAAACTGAAATACGCGTAAAAATTGATAGAGAACAAATAATCAAAATGTATTTATACATGTATATCATTAATAAAAGTATTAACCCTGCTCAATCGATGTATAAGTGTTTCACTATATGTTTGAAAATAATCTTGCTTTTTTCTGTCTCTCCGTTTGTTTTGTTTTTATTGTAATACAAAATCCATTTATCGATTTATATTTAAAATATATAAGAATAAATGGCCGTAAAATACCATTTTTTCGAACGTATGAACGCAGACCTCGTATTCCCATGCTGACCTGTAACAAAAAAAATGGATGTGAGGTCAAATAACAGGAAACAATAACATGGTGTTTTAATCTAAGACTGTGTGCACAGATGAAATATTATATACTAAGTGCAATTAATGGAGAACCCTCAATAAAAAAGGGAGAATTAAGTTTAACTTTTGTCCTTCATAAGTTTCTCGGCTTGTGTATGCAGTAATGATTTGATATTTGGTCTGAAGCTTTGGTATGATGAGATGTACCGTATCCCCCCTTTTCAAATCCGTACCTTATCTACTTCCTGTTTGCCAATAATATTAAGTTTGTCCATTATTTACAGTTTTCGGGGTCATCCGTGTCCAAAAGAAACATTTATAAAGGTTGTGGTTATGTCATAAAATGTTTGCATATAGTCAATAGTTTCAAAATAATCTTTGAAATTAGTCCAGATAGAATTTTTCACGTTTCACGAATCATGTCACTCATCGAGTTTAAAAACTGATTTTCTTTATATTATAAATGCTGACAGAAAGTTCTGTTTTGCAAACATAGGGTGTATTTAGAAAAAATCTGTTGGAGACTCTGTATTAAAGTTTAGTCTGTACAGCAAAAATAATATAAAATTTATTGAATTATTCGTGAGCTTTAAGGTGGTACGGGGGTCTAAAATTCTGTCAGATAGAATTTTCTGATTTTTTCATGATTTACCCTTTGCTATTAGAGCATATAAAAAATAAAATAAAAATGAGGGGTCACCGGCCATATAAGAATGAAATATGAAATGTACAAATCTGCTATTTTGGTTGAAATAATACGGAAAATTAGCGAATTTTGACAAAATTTTAAATTATTTTAGTTACATCAGATAAAATTTTTTAAAATTTGGTAAATTAATAGCTCATATACTGTCCTTCAATTTCCATGAAAAAAATTTGGGGTCACCGAATTTATTTTTGAATAATTTGCAAAAAAACTAATTTTTTCCTATTATTTCTATACAAATTATCTCCCTTTAATGGAACAGGAGTTAGCTGAAAGGTTCAATATTTTGCGTGGTTACTTAATAAAAGTGGCATATTTCATCAAATTTAACTATTATAAGACATTGAAAATGGTTTCGGCATCGTTCCCATAGTGAATTCCATTTTAAGTCACATGCGCAAGAATGATGCGCAATTTTAAACTCCCGTACTACCTTAATTGGTTTAATGAGGTGCGGGATAAGTACTTGGACGGGGTATAATAATACGTAATTGCCGAATTTCGGGAGTCATTTAAGTGTTTAGAAAGAACATATGCTGAAATATTGCTTCATTTAATTAACCCTTTTCCAATTTTCAGGACGACTTCGGCTGACAACTATAGTTTCATGTGGTTGCAGTTCCGTTTTATCTAGTTTCGGATTAGGAAAATAACAACCAATCAATTCCATCGTCTAAAAATGTTACACATGCGCATGGGGAGTGTAGTAGAACTAGACATCTAGTACTTTCTAGAATAGCTGACTATAGTGTCCTTTTTTCCATTTCACTTAGTTACTCTTTCGAATAAGTTTTATTTGCTTAACTATAGGTTACACCCTATACTTGTAGACATAGTTGTTTGCGTTGTGAAAACTCTTGTCCGGTTTTCGCTTGTAAAGTAAATTCAATAATTTTATTATTAATATTAAGTAATTCGCTTAACTTACATGCAGTTAGTAGCCACAGAATTTCTATTTCTCTTAACGGGTTACAGACAGATTGCTCCATTTATTAAATTTTCAATTTAAAAAAAATGTAAACATTTAATGTAAAAATGAATAGCAGGAAACACCTATATTATAATTACATGCCACAATCTGCTATGGGACTATACATGAATAGCACGACTATGACAAGACAAACGTAGAAAACGATAGGAACTCTGGACAGTCGGACTAGGTACCGGCACTAGCAAAAGCCAGCGGTAGGTATGGGTATCCAAACCCCCTTTATCTGTCCCGTTCTCTATATTATAATAAACATTTAAATACACATATTCCGAAATGCTCGATTTAGGACATAAATATTAAAATCTTATTTGTCTTTCACGGAAACTGTTGTTCGATGAATCAATAAAAGATTTGACATTGTTACGCTTGAATAAAGAAGTATGGCCATTTACGCGTGAATTTTGTTCCTATGTTAGGTCATTTTTATAATATGCTCAAATATTGTCAAAAAACATGTAAGGTGGTCTCCGTGTAATCCTTAGAAATAAAATTATTATTATGCTACAGTTGAAATTAGTTTTCTGACTCATTAGCAGTCGAACATTGCTGTAAAAGGCTTTTGTGTCTATTTTAGCTTTTTCACTGTGTTTGAGAAGATAATACTACTATAAGGACATCGATAACCAAAGCCATTACTTGTTGCGAATGTACAAAAATTTGCCTTTCCAAATGGTAGTTAGTTTATTTTGGTTCTCGTGGTCCTTTACAACACATTTTAACAAATACAAACAAAAATTGTCAAAATCTGTCAAAATTGCATTGAAGTCGCACGCTTAGTTGCTGGATATTTTATCTAAATGAATGAAATGCATTTGAATTGATTTTGTTTTGATAGTGTATATAACGAATGACATGTTAAAACAGATTTTGAGAAGATTTAATGCATAAATTGCAAATGTGGCACGCCGAGGGAAATAAATTCACGGGAAAATGGCCATACCTCTTTTCCTGATATTTTTACGCACGTTGATCAAAGTGCATGAATTAATAATTGTCCTTTGAAAATTTATACATTTATAAACACTGTCTAGGACATGCATTATCTTTACAAGTTACATTTTACTGATTTCCGTCGAAACAGCAAACACGGAAACCAGCATTGAAAGTCAGTTGTACATGTAAATTTAATTACACTAGAAATTACGTGAGTTGAATCAAGATAATGTATTATTTCTATTTTTGGAATTATTGTGTCACTTGTAAAAACAGTTGCCATTAAATTATCAAGCATTTTATAGATATTCGTAATTGCGATCGGGCAAATATTGCAATCGTTAGATCAATTGATAGGTCGTTCCCGGGAGTAGCGTCATAATGTTCTCATTATTGATTCAATATAATACCAAAAATCAATTGTCAATATGCGTATTTATTCTTTTTTTTTCGTGAAATGGAGATTTCAGGCACTGCCTGTACATTTGACCGTGATCTGTTTTGAAGGTCTTTCTGAACATTTATCATTGAAGGTTTTTTGCATCTTCCATGATATTTGAGCTATTTGAGCAAAAACCCCGAAATCAGACATCAGTGAAGAATTAGGTTTTTTGTCCATTGGTCCAAAAAGTTGTTCAAATGATTTTGGTCCAACTATAGCAAATGTAGACATAAAAAAGTCACACATTTTCTCCATAACATTTAATCGGCGAATTATTAGTTTTATATTCCCTTCCCACGTCCCCCTCCTTCCTTAGAGAGGTGGGAGAAAGTGGATTTTGTCACACTCATTTGCAAAAACAATTTCATGTACGATTCATTCGATATTGTGCCGTTAATGAGATATTTACCAATTAAAAGCGCTACTTTAAGTGAGTATTACCTAGTAGAGATGTTTCACATTTTGACGAAAGAGAACTTAAACGTACGGGGACTAGTTATTGCACAAAAATTAAAAAAGCAAAAGTTAATTTTAAAATGCAAACACTTCCAATTACAATGTTGTGATTCTTTAAATAAATAATTATATAGGCAAAGCGGTCGAAAAATCTTCATTCTAAGCTATATTTCCTTCGTAAATCGCTACGTCTCGTTTCGTCACTTTCGTGTGTACGTATGACTAACGAAAGAGACGAACGAAAGACATTCGAGTTGTCCTTCTTAAATTCAAAAATAGATCAGTCAGGTATTTCTCATTATGCCATTTGTAAAATAAATGTGAAGAAGTAGCAGTTCGATGCCACAGTACAAAGTCCAAGAAATGATATTTAATTTGTGTTATATGCAGTACTTGAACTAACATTCATAATATATTTTGAGCATTTTACATGCGGTGGGGGGTGGGGGTTTCATAAGTAAGATATATGAATTTTTCTCATTCCATTGTATCAGATCTATCAAATATTTTTAAATACCT